>JBBPBX010036610.1:11683-31388 GCA_038048925.1 Garcialebias charrua | reverse complement strand
TGAACAGACGTGGATCTATTCTACCATGTAGGCAAATGAATGGCCCGCCCCGGCCAGTCACCTACTAACATTGCTGCTGCTTGTTAATGTACATTTAACATAAAAATAATTATAGCTACGATGAAAACGAATCATTAAAAACGCAATACAAAAACCGGTCGATTTCTGTATCCCCCTACTATAAAAATGGACTATTCCATCTTGACATCTTCCGGGTCAGAGGTGAACTCGGGTGCTAACGTTTATGGCTAGCTGTTTGCGCTCGGTCTATTCATAAATCCGCAGAGAACCCCGCTGTTTCAAGCCAAATTAATGCGGCCGGAGGATTGTATTGTGTGTTTTGTGTCCACCACTCGACGGTGAGTCGTTTGTTTTATTTATTTGGGTTCGTTTTATGTAGAAATGCGGTGGCGACACGCCCGTGTATTTGAGATTTAAAAG
Source organism: Garcialebias charrua (assembly GCA_038048925.1). Classification (NCBI taxonomy): domain Eukaryota; kingdom Metazoa; phylum Chordata; class Actinopteri; order Cyprinodontiformes; family Rivulidae; genus Garcialebias; species Garcialebias charrua. The sequence continues at coordinate 30,947 of JBBPBX010036610.1, read as the reverse complement.
TGGTCTTTAGTGATTAAAAGATCATTCTCATTTTGTTAATTTTGTGGCCGAATAGAATATATGTACGTAAAGTATTTTAAAAATCCTTTGATTTTTGTAATTTCATCCTTTTAGGATCATTTTAGTTACTTTTCATTAAATCTGTTGACTGCCTATAGAATTTTGGAATTGGTTTAATTTATTTTTCGGTTGCGCAACAAAAAAGAAATTACTATTTGTTTTTTGAAACAATATTGAAGTAAATTAAGCTTAATTGACTTTATATGAATTAAACTTGGATACAACTTGGAAGTGCACTTTAAAACTTGATCTCTAACTTTAATTTTACCTGTACTGTTGATGTGGTCTTTGAATTGAAGTTATAATAAATTAATAATGTAATAAACTTTATTTGTACAGCACCTTCCTGCAATGCATTGCATTGTGTCCTTGGGTGTCCTGAAAGGTGCTTTTAAATAAAATGATTATTATTATTATTATTATATTATTGACCAAGGTGCTTAACAGATATAGGATAATCTAAAAAAAATAAATAAATACAAAGTATGTGCATGTGTAATGAAGAATATAATTTGTACGTGCAGCTGTTAATACATGTAAAGTTTTTTTTTTAATGTTTGTTGCTCTTTTTGCCAACTGTGATGTTTCTTCTGTCCAGGACTGTAAATATCCAGGTGGGTCAGGAGGAGTTAATGGGAAGCTGCTGCTGTGACGTAAGAGGTAGGATAAAGGTGTATAACAGTTCATGCACCGCTAGTTGGCAGTCTAGTGCAAATATTGCATAACTTGTTGGCTAGCAATTGTTGAATTTAATTAGCGGTTTAGAATTTAGCTTCCCCTAATTTTCATAAGACATTAGTGCTTTTGAAATTGCGGACCTAAATAAATAAATTAGTGCTTTAGAAATAGCGGAACTAATTTTTGGATTAGCGCTGCCCAGCACTGATTATGACAGCCATTTAAAAATATTTACCTGCAGTTCTGTTTCCTGCCCATAGGTGGAGCAATTGCACAATGCAAATTCTTTAATGCTACGTTCAAGTACGCTACGTAAATATTACATATAACAACAACAGATAACCTAGGGTAATATGGTTATTATCAGCATTATTTAAAAGCACAATTAAAAAAACGATTTTTTTACACACACAGTTTAAAGCCATACATTTGATTAAAAAAATAACATTTTGTCTCAACCTAGTTTGAAATGACAGGATATTTTAAACATTGAAAGCCGTGAATTCAATATGTCTTTCCGGTTCAAGGACAAACTGCTACATTTTCGTCGTTTTATCAGCGAAGGAGCACATTCTGGAGGAAATGTTTAGAAACTGTATCTTTATTGTCGCGTTTTAATATTTTTATTCTTTGGACTGCGGATGTAAAAATGACGTCTACATTTTCTTTTAGGATGGCAGCTTTTCCGAGGCATCTTGAACGCAGCATAAAAGTCTAGTAACTGGCGAGTCTGCAGACGTCGCGTTTTAACAGGACTCGTTTTCTCTTTAAACTCACTTTTAAATCGGTTATTCACACAGTTTTCTTTCAGCTCTCTCTCTATATATATACAGGAGCCCGGCACCGGTCTGAAACTGTCGCCGGAGCAAAATGACATGACGGTGTTCAGACTTGACGCCGCGGTTCCGTCCGTGCTGCTCTGAAGGACTCGACCAGCGCAAACTTTACTACAGTTTCCTCGATAACAAAGGAGCTCCGCTGCTCTTTTCGCATCGCTAGTCGACCTCGCCGCAAACTTTAAAGCTTGGAGACGATTAAAAAAATGCAAGACGTTCATAATTGTTGGTCTTCTGTTGTGAAAGGTAAGCTCTGTCGTTGTTTAGAACAAGAGCAGAGCGAAGTTGAGCTTTGCGTGTTAGCTGTTAGCATTAGCCGCTTTGCCCTGTTGCTAAGCCCGTGGTCGCAGTTTTCAAATTAAATAATTCACTAGATTCTGATATTTTTGTGACTCTGCTTTAAAGCAAGGCACTTTTTTAGCTTCACATGTTAAATAAATGTTACCTATAATACCTTGTTTATCGTTTCTGTTCACTTCATTAAGAGAATTAGGTTTTAATTTAAACTCCCATTTTCTTCTCAAACCTTTTGCTCTCGCAGGACATGGAGTACGGAGAGGGGCCGTCTGAGTAGTTCTGAATGATCGACCCATTTGGACCTCAGTAGTAGTTCTGATCGACCCATTTGGACCTCAGTAAACCACCGACACCACATTTAGTCAAGCCACCTAGATGTAAAGGATCTGTCTGCTTCAAGCTGTCATGGATATCTTTCCCCGGCCAAGTGGTGAAATCCAGAGGAAGAACCCTCAACATGACTTCGAGCTCATTCAGAGGGTGGGAAGTGGCACATATGGAGACGTCTACAAGGTACAAAGAAGTTTCTGGTTCCCACAGGCTGTCAAAGATGTAGATAACATGATCACGCAGCTCATATGTTTGTGTCCTTTTCCACTCGTGCGAGCATGGGGTCAGCCATTTCAAGAAGTGTCACAAAAAAGGATAAATGTCCAGGTTACATGATTTAACCCTTTTTGTGATTGATCTAACTCAGGGGTCTGCAACCTTTACGATACAAAGAACCATTTCTGCCCCTTCGCTCACTAAATTAAAATGTCCAGAGCCACAAAACTTAACCCAACTATGATCATCTACTGGTGGTCCATGGACCACTTTAAATTTGTTGCAGGAGGCTTTTCAGGCTAAAACTAAAAATATGTAATGATTTTAAACATTAATTGATATTTTTATATTTAAAGACAAAGTAAAAGACAGGATTGTAAATAAAGATTTATTTTTATAGTTTTTACCCAAAAAAATTAAAACCTTAAACAATGTTGGCACAAATTTCAGTTTACATATCCACTGTAAGTTTTATTCATTCAAGGCAGTCAAATTTGTGCATAATTTTATTATTAGTAAGACTGAGAGTTCCCGGAACCAAGCATTTACTGGAACGCAAATTAAGCCCAGTCGCACAGTGATAGCTGAATTTGGGCACTAGCGACCCCTGTGACCCAAAAAGGATGAAGCAGGTACAAGATAATGGATGGATAGATGGAAGGATGGAAATTTAAACAATGAACTATGCATGTCCAGTGTTTTTTATTGTGGAAAAATTAAGTATCCTACTTTAAAGAAATAAAGCATAAAGTTAAAGTATGTTTTACTCCTTGTATTAGTACTAGTATTCACAAATTTGCAAAATAAATGACATGAAACTGTTAAAACTGGCAGTGGTTTGTCCGTTTTGGCCAAAGCTTGAAAGAGCCACTGCAGAGGAACCAAAGAGCTACATGTGGCTCCAGAGTTGCAGGTTGCAGACCCCTGATCTAACTGGATGATGGAGCTTTCAAACCCTTTTCAAGACGTGTGTGAATGAGATGGAGACAGGTGGAACAGTGAAGACTACACAAAGGACACGAAGCTGCAGGACTTCAAGGACTTGGGGTCCACTGTCCAGGAACACGGGGAGTGTGGTAAAGAGGTGAAGAGTTTCAGGAGTGATTTGTGACAAAAAGGTGTCGGCAAAGGAAAAGTTTACAAGACAGTGATGAGACCAGCTATGTTGTATGGTCTGGAGACAGAGACATGGACATAATATCGGTTCTTCTTAAGAGTGACAAGGATGGATAAGATTAGAAATGAGATCATCAGAGGTACAGCACAGGTTGAACAACCGAGAGACAAAGTTAGAGTGGACACACTGAGATGGTTTGGACATGTCCAGAAGAGGGACAGTGGTAGAAGGAGGTTAGAGATGATTAAATGTTAGATGCAGTTCGAGAGGACACAGTTGGTTGGAGTGAGGACAGAGATGGAGGAGGCCGACTCACTGTGGCGACCCCTGAAGAGGGAACAGCTAAAAGAAGAAGTTAACGTAGTAACCACGTTTACTAGAATCATGCCTAAGTTTGAACAGTAATACAATTATTCAGTTTGTGTATATCTAAAAAACAAAACAAAGTTAAGATGTTAAGATGTTGTTTAAAAACAGAATAGGATCATTTGAAAATCACTCAAATCCATATTTTATTTTCGGTCAAACAATAATAATAATAATAATAATGAATTCAATTTATAACGCACTTTTCATTAATGAAAATCTCAAAGTGCTACAGAGAAACAGAGAAAACATCAAATGTTTAAGACATTGGACAACTTTTGAGATGATAATAAAGATCTTCTTTGCATTTAGTGGCAGCACCATGTCTGTTTAAAGATCTTCCAGATTTCTCTGTGAAGCATCTGCTCTTCTAACAGTTTGTGCACGTTCAGGACCCGAGGAGACCAGTTGAACTTCTTCATAATACTTCTCATTTCATGATGCACCAGATGTTTTCATTGTGCGAGAGGTCTGGACTGCAGGCAGGTCCGTTCAGCACCTGAACTCTTTGGTTTGAATGGATGCAGTTTGTGGTTTAACATCATCTTGCTAAAATATGGAAGGTCTTCCCTGAGTTTAGTTAAACCCAGATGTTTACAAACACTAAATAAAACAGTTTTTTTTCCTTCACTGTCTCCCATTAAATCAAACTACCGGTAAACCTTTCTTGGTTTAGGTCAGTTAAGATTCCTACAATTGTTTTGATTTGTTACCAAATAATTTGAGATTTTTTTTAAATGAATTTCTTCAAAGTACCGTACATTGTCTCAGTGTTTGGTGTGGTTGTGTTCAAAGTGTCTGACACGGGTCGGATGTTTTGGGTTTCTACTAGGGGTGTAACGGTACGCTAAAATCACATTTCGGTTCGGTTCAATTACAAGGAGGGCTCGGTTCGGTTTATTTTCGGTTTATTTTCGGTACAAAAAAAAAAGACAAAGTAAAGACTTACAAAATGTTTATTTTGAAAATATGCCAAAAATATGTTTGTATTGTATTGTAGTAATAAATAAAAGTGACCCATTTGGATGATATTTTAAATAAACAGCACTCTACAATAAATAAATTATATTAAAAATAATAAAAATCTTAATGAATACAATAACAGTCAGAACCAGAACAATAAGCAGCAACAGACTGTTTACAATCTTAACTAATAAAGTTTTTGTCCAGTAGCACCAGTGTGGCTGTATTTGTCCTCATTACTCACAACCTCTTCTTGGTGGGACTGGTCCTGGAACAGTTCCAGAGTTCAATTCAGTCATCACACACTTCTTAGCTGCAGCAGGTGATCTCTGGTGGATTTCCCTGAAGTGGAAGGAGAGCAGCTACCTCTGTAACTGGAAATACTGGAAATAAAACACAGAGGTAAAAAAATAAGTTAATAAGATTATAATTTTAAATAATAATAAATTATAAATAATAATTATAATAAAATAACAATACCTCTTGAACGGTTGAATATCTCACTCATCATCAGGGCAGGGTTTAAATCAGCTCCAGGACTTGTTGACCATCAGTTTTAGTTTTTTCATAAAGAGCTGAACTTTTTGACTTAAGTGTTGACGTGATGGATGTCTCATAGCAAGGATCAACTGTGCATTAAAAACTTTCAGACTTAGATTCAGAGCTTTAAAAACTCATACAGTTTGTGTTATTGATCTGGACCCATCTAAATTACCTGATGAAGTTGTTTAAATGCAGCTGTGTTGTTAGCGCACTTTGTAGAAGTTGTTTAAATGCAGCTGTGTGGTTAGCGTACTTTGTAACAGCTCGTTCACGTTCTGATGACGTAGTTTCCAGCGCGTTCACGTTAGACGTGTTGCTGCTGCAGATCCAGTCTTCATGAAAAAACGTCCACACACACAGCTTTGTGCGCTCGTCTTTTAACAAGAAAACCATAACGTTAACAAACAGGAAACCGCAGCGAGAAGCTAACGGCTAATGCTGCGCGTGCTGCGAGATAATAGCTCCGTGCTGAAACGCGCCCAGGAAATTTTGTTCCGCGGCGCACATATTAACATTCAATGAGTGAAAAAATAACCGTTTCGGTACAGCACGTTCGGTTCGGTCCACCTCCGTACCTTTTCGGTTCGGTACACCAACTACAACCGTTACATGCCTAGTTTCTACATAAGTTTGTTGGACTTTAGTCCCAGTCCTTCTGACAGAACTGGTGAACCTGAGTCAGGTTTGTCGTTTTTTAAAATTATTTATTTCTAAGAGCAGAAGTTTGGCACGGATGATCCAAAACAATGACTTTCTTTACCTTAATGTGTCCACCTGCTGAGAGACATTGTCCATTAGAAGACACATTTTTGTCAAGCTTGAACTTCCTGGTTTTCAGATGTTGCTTCAGTGTTTCCACATCATGATCTGTCCTCATGATGCTGTCTTTTTTATGATGTCCATCAGTCCCTCCTTCAGTAAAACACACCCCACATCATGAAGCTACCACCCTTGTACTTCACAGTTGGAATCTTGACATCCTCCTTTTTCCCCAAATGTAATTATGGACATGAAGGACAAACAGTTCAGTTTCATCAGAGCACTGGACATGTCTCCAAACTTTAAGGTCTTTGTCCCTGTGTGCATTTATAAACTAATCTAGTTTTTATGTTGCTTCTGAAGTGATGTTTTTGTCCTCATGAGTGTCCTTTCAGTCCATGTTGGTCCAGGACTTGTCTCAGTGTGGATGAAGACTCTGTCCTTTCAGTCCATGTTGGTCCAGGACTTGTCTCAGTGTGGATGAAGACTCTGTCCTTTCAGTCCATGTTGGTCCAGGACTTGTCTCAGTGTGGATGAAGACTCTGTCCTTTCAGTCCATGTTGGTCCAGGACTTGTCTCAGTGTGGATGAAGACTGTCCTTTCAGTCCATGTTGGTCCAGGACTTGTCTCAGTGTGGATGAAGACTCTGTCCTTTCAGTCCATGTTGGTCCAGGACTTGTCTCAGTGTGGATGAAGACTGTCCTTTCAGTCCATGTTGGTCCAGGACTTGTCTCAGTGTGGATGAAGACTCTGTCCTTTCAGTCCATGTTGGTCCAGGACTTGTCTCAGTGTGGATGAAGACTGTCCTTTCAGTCCATGTTGGTCCAGGACTTGTCTCAGTGTGGATGAAGACTGTCCTTTCAGTCCATGTTGGTCCAGGACTTGTCTCAGTGTGGATGAAGACTCTGTCCTTTCAGTCCATGTTGGTCCAGGACTCGTCTCAGTGTGGATGAAGACTCTGTCCTTTCAGTCCATGTTGGTCCAGGACTTGTCTCAGTGTGGATGAAGACTCTGTCCTTTCAGTCCATGTTGGTCCAGGACTTGTCTCAGTGTGGATGAAGACTCTGTCCTTTCAGTCCATGTTGGTTCAGGACTTGTCTCAGTGTGGATGAAGACTGTCCTTTCAGTCCATGTTGGTTCAGGACTTGTCTCAGTGTGGATGAAGACTCTGTCCTTTCAGTCCATGTTGGTCCAGGACTCGTCTCAGTGTGGATGAAGACTGTCCTTTCAGTCCATGTTGGTCCAGGACTTGTCTCAGTGTGGATGAAGACTGTCCTTTCAGTCCATGTTGGTCCAGGACTGTCTCAGTGTGGATGAAGACTCTGTCCTTTCAGTCCATGTTGGTCCAGGACTTGTCTCAGTGTGGATGAAGACTCTGTCCTTTCAGTCCATGTTGGTCCAGGACTTGTCTCAGTGTGGATGAAGACTCGTCCTTTCAGTCCATGTTGGTCCAGGACTCGTCTCAGTGTGGATGAAGACTCTGTCCTTTCAGTCCATGTTGGTCCAGGACTTGTCTCAGTGTGGATGAAGACTCTGTCCTTTCAGTCCATGTTGGTCCAGGACTTGTCTCAGTGTGGATGAAGACTGTCCTTTCAGTCCATGTTGGTCCAGGACTTGTCTCAGTGTGGATGAAGACTGTCCTTTCAGTCCATGTTGGTCCAGGACTTGTCTCAGTGTGGATGAAGACTGTCCTTTCAGTCCATGTTGGTTCAGGACTTGTCTCAGTGTGGATGAAGACTCTGTCCTTTCAGTCCATGTTGGTCCAGGACTTGTCTCAGTGTGGATGAAGACTGTCCTTTCAGTCCATGTTGGTTCAGGACTTGTCTCAGTGTGGATGAAGACTCTGTCCTTTCAGTCCATGTTGGTCCAGGACTTGTCTCAGTGTGGATGAAGACTGTCCTTTCAGTCCATGTTGGTTCAGGACTTGTCTCAGTGTGGATGAAGACTCTGTCCTTTCAGTCCATGTTGGTCCAGGACTTGTCTCAGTGTGGATGAAGACTGTCCTTTCAGTCCATGTTGGTCCAGGACTTGTCTCAGTGTGGATGAAGACTCTGTCCTTTCAGTCCATGTTGGTCCAGGACTTGTCTCAGTGTGGATGAAGACTGTCCTTTCAGTCCATGTTGGTCCAGGACTTGTCTCAGTGTGGATGAAGACTCTGTCCTTTCAGTCCATGTTGGTCCAGGACTTGTCTCAGTGTGGATGAAGACTGTCCTTTCAGTCCATGTTGGTCCAGGACTTGTCTCAGTGTGGATGAAGACTGTCCTTTCAGTCCATGTTGGTCCAGGACTTGTCTCAGTGTGGATGAAGACTCTGTCCTTTCAGTCCATGTTGGTCCAGGACTCGTCTCAGTGTGGATGAAGACTGTCCTTTCAGTCCATGTTGGTCCAGGACTTGTCTCAGTGTGGATGAAGACTGTCCTTTCAGTCCATGTTGGTCCAGGACTTGTCTCAGTGTGGATGAAGACTGTCCTTTCAGTCCATGTTGGTCCAGGACTTGTCTCAGTGTGGATGAAGACTGTCCTTTCAGTCCATGTTGGTCCAGGACTTGTCTCAGTGTGGATGAAGACTCTGTCCTTTCAGTCCATGTTGGTCCAGGACTTGTCTCAGTGTGGATGAAGACTGTCCTTTCAGTCCATGTTGGTCCAGGACTTGTCTCAGTGTGGATGAAGACTGTCCTTTCAGTCCATGTTGGTCCAGGACTTGTCTCAGTGTGGATGAAGACTCTGTCCTTTCAGTCCATGTTGGTCCAGGACTGTCTCAGTGTGGATGAAGACTGTCCTTTCAGTCCATGTTGGTCCAGGACTTGTCTCAGTGTGGATGAAGACTGTCCTTTCAGTCCATGTTGGTTCAGGACTTGTCTCAGTGTGGATGAAGACTCTGTCCTTTCAGTCCATGTTGGTCCAGGACATGTCTCAGTGTGGATGAAGACTGTCCTTTCAGTCCATGTTGGTCCAGGACTTGTCTCAGTGTGGATGAAGACTCTGTCCTTTCAGTCCATGTTGGTTCAGGACTTGTCTCAGTGTGGATGAAGACTGTCCTTTCAGTCCATGTTGGTCCAGGACTTGTCTCAGTGTGGATGAAGACTCTGTCCTTTCAGTCCATGTTGGTCCAGGACTTGTCTCAGTGTGGATGAAGACTGTCCTTTCAGTCCATGTTGGTCCAGGACTTGTCTCAGTGTGGATGAAGACTGTCCTTTCAGTCCATGTTGGTCCAGGACTTGTCTCAGTGTGGATGAAGACTGTCCTTTCAGTCCATGTTGGTCCAGGACTTGTCTCAGTGTGGATGAAGACTCTGTCCTTTCAGTCCATGTTGGTCCAGGACTTGTCTCAGTGTGGATGAAGACTGTCCTTTCAGTCCATGTTGGTCCAGGACTTGTCTCAGTGTGGATGAAGACTGTCCTTTCAGTCCATGTTGGTCCAGGACTTGTCTCAGTGTGGATGAAGACTCTGTCCTTTCAGTCCATGTTGGTCCAGGACTTGTCTCAGTGTGGATGAAGACTCTGTCCTTTCAGTCCATGTTGGTCCAGGACTTGTCTCAGTGTGGATGAAGACTGTCCTTTCAGTCCATGTTGGTCCAGGACTTGTCTCAGTGTGGATGAAGACTGTCCTTTCAGTCCATGTTGGTCCAGGACATGTCTCAGTGTGGATGAAGACTGTCCTTTCAGTCCATGTTGGTCCAGGACATGTCTCAGTGTGGATGAAGACTGTCCTTTCAGTCCATGTTGGTCCAGGACATGTCTCAGTGTGGATGAAGACTGTCCTTTCAGTCCATGTTGGTCCAGGACATGTCTCAGTGTGGATGAAGACTCTGTCCTTTCAGTCCATGTTATTCAGGTCAGGACTCGTCTCAGGAGCACAGAGCCATCTCCTTCCTGAGCGGTCTGATGGGGGACGTTCTCTTGATCGGCGTTGTGGAGGTTGATGATTCTCTTCCTGACAGCTTGGCTATTTTTTTATTTTCAGTGATGCCACACAGAGTAGCCGAGTGTTTGAGGTGCACCTTCAAACAAATCCTCAGGTTTGCTTCCAGTTAGCTCAGATGTTGTCAGTTAGCCAATGAAAAGCTTCCAAAGCCATGACATCATCATTTGAGCTTTCCAAAACTGTCTAAAGTGTCTGTGACATCATCTTCCTTCTTTTCATGAAATGATAGAAGATATATATCTTGTATCATTCAACTGTTCGTTTTTGCAAACAAAATGATAAATTAATGAAAATTCCTTTCAAACTGAGATCAAAATTTAAATCAGTGTTTCTTCTTGGAATATCCGACTACACGCGAATGCACCATCTGTGACGTAGGAGGATGAACGTCTTTAGAACGCCCCTATTAAATATTCATGGCGGACAATAAATAAAACGACGAAATTATCAATCTAAGTTAAGATTTGAGCTATTTGTCTTCAGTTTGGGAAGCAGGAAGTTAGATGAGCAGAAACGGCAGGTTCTAATTTAGGTCCGCACCCGTATTTTTTTTGTCTTACCTGTTCAGGAAGCGAGGGAACTCCGAGAGGGGGGCAGCTTTATTTATTCCATACTTGACGAAGTATTTCATCTTTTGGGAAAGTGAAAAGGCTCACTTGTTCACTGATGATATTAGAACACCCAAATGCGACACAACGTAATGGCATTATACAACAAAAAAAAGGCGATCTGGCAGAGAATTGATGCGTTATCATTGGCACACGCAGACTCGAGGTTCATCCTCCTACGTCACAGATGGTGCATTCGCGTGTAGTCGGATATTCCAAGAAGAAACACTGATTTTAATTTTAATCTCAGTTTGAAAGGAATTTTCATTCATTATTTTGTTTGCAAAAACGAACATAGTTGAATGATACAAGATATATATCTTCTATCATTTCATGAAAAGAAAGATTATGTCACAGACACTTTAAAGGCTTAGCAATCTTACGGTATGCAAACTTGTGACTCTTGGTTGTCTTTTTATAGAATGTATGTAAACCTCTGGTTTCAAATGTGCTTTCCTGCATCAATGGAGTCGTTCCAGATGTGTAATCTGCCCATGCCAGAGTCTCTAAGGCACCCCTATATCATCAGAGAGGCAGGCTTTTGACTCTGCAGATAACAGGCTGGTTGGTCTCTAATCATTTAGCATGGAAAATTTAATTTCCAAAAATAAATGGAAGCTTTTAATTTGTATGACCACAGAACAGATTCCCACTTTGCCTCAGGCCATTTTAACTGAGCATCCTTTGACCCATCTGAATAGGTCTTCTTCTTTGCATGATAGAGCTTTAACCTGAATCTGTGGACAGTGTGGTTAAATGGGTTTACCGACCTGAGTTATTGTTGCTCCAGCTTTCCATACAGTATATTTCTGAGGCTGTCCTGATGTTAACATGCTTTAAAACGTCAAATCTGCCTACAAAGCATTATTGCAGTGTAAACGAAGCTTCTTCAGTCTGATATCTACACCAATGACTTGGTGTTGCACTTGGAATATTTCTAGGTCATGTAACATAACCCACACTGGTTGTGTGCTATTGTTTTAAATATTTTATTAGTCATCTGATTTATCAGTTAGAATATTTGTCTCTTGGCATTTAAGCTCTTTGGTGTTTGTATCAGCCATATGTTCGAGAGGAGACTAGCAGTGTCCGGTGTTTGTGCCACTTGATATGCTGTTAAAAAGGTTTCAATGAAGACTTGACTGACTTTTCTCTGGGGGTCTAGGTATGGTGTGGCCATGTTCATACAAAGAAACAAGAAAGCATTATTTAGAACTCAAACAAGGGCTGCACAAATATTACAAATTTATGCAAGTTGAAATGCTGGTGATTACGATTAGAGGTTTTAAGGAGTGAGGGAAATGTTGGTTTAACTCAGTTTATGTAGTCACCACCATTTTAAATGATATTGCACAGTAATTTTTTCAAATATTGCGCAGCCTTAATACAAATTATAAGCAACTATAGTTGTGTTTAGACATGGGGCAATTCATGGTTTCAAGCTACAGCAGTACCCACTCCCGCGGCGGTTCACTCCAGATGTTTTTGGATATGCTGCCTCAATATGAGTTGGATAGACCGGCCACCAGAAAGTCCTGCAACATTATTTTCTGTACAAAGCAAATACAACACGGTAGTTAAGGTCCTGCCCACTGCTGGCATCCAGCTCCACTCAGCCCAGTTTATGGGACCAACCTGTTCGTGATTCCAAGCTAACCGCTCTGAGGTGACGATTTGGATGTAAGCAGACAGCAGCCGTTGATTGGCCATTGAGCTTCGTCACTGGATGACACGCCCTGTAAAACTGCTAGCTAAATCTTAACCGCCCACTTCCTCAACATGTTGACGGACGGCGCGAAAAGAAACAAGCAAATTTACCAAGAGATATCGGAGATGATGGAGCAGCAGGGCTACACCCGCAGTTATAAGCAACCAGGATGAGCTAATGAAATTGGAGTCGGATTAGAGGGCGAGTAAGGGCCACATACATTAGGCAGAGTGGCTCGAACACAATGACCTGTTATGATCCCGCCCACAGAGCGGGGAAACTGTGGCAATTCACCTCCACCTGAGAAGAACTGAAGAGAGGACAGTCGGGTGGAGTTGCACTCATTAATGATGAAGCAGCCAGTCAAAAGACCAAAATAGCTACAACTCCATCCTTTTAGATCAGGGGTCACCAACCTTTTCGAAACTGAGAGCTACTTCGTGGGTACGGAGTCATACAAAGGGCATCAGTTTGATAAACTCTTCGGAAATAACAAAGCATAAATTGAAAAAAATGTATACAGTAATAAACATATTTTTAAGAACATATTTTTAAGATAGACATTTAAAAATATATACAAATACAAAAAAAGAATAACAACTGAATAAAATGAAAATTTAAATGCAGCTTAGTAGTGAGTTGTGCTATTTTTAGAACAGGTCTGCGGGCACCTCAAATGGTCCTTGGGGGCACCCGGGTGCCCGCGGGCACCGTGTTGGTGACCCCTGTTTTAGATGATCCCAGTCTGAAACACTCCTCCAACGAATGCTGGATCTTTGGTTTTATTGCGTTGCTTTCCTGATGACAAGACCTCCATTTGTGATCATTTTTGTTGTACAGGTTTTGATAAACTCCAGTCTTTCAGATTTTTCTCCTGCCGTTTCTCATGCCGTAGTGAGGTGTGTTTGGCTGAAGCACTTCTATTTGTCTTTCTGTCATAAACAAACGGACCAACCGTCTGATCCAGGCGTGATAGTTCTGCTTGTCTGCCGTGGCCTCTCTCCATACAAAAGGGCCAGCCCCCACCGCCAGACACGCCACTGGTGGAATGCTGCGCCTGGTATTCTCTGAGCGCTTAGGCTGACGGTCTCAGTGGCTGAAATACGATTCAGCCTCTGTCTAAACATGTGTTTCACTGTGGGTGTGTTCAGGGCTAAAATAACAGTGGAAACACCTCACATACAGAGAAGCCCTCCATTGGCCTGCGTTGCATGAATGGCTTTAATGAGCACCACCCCCAATGCTTAATGATTTGTTGCAACGACAACAACAAAAAAAAAGCTGGGGAGCTTTGTAAGTTGTAAACAAAGACTGCGTTCAACATACAATAATTAGAAATGGCTTTGAGTGCAGACAAAACTAACTTTTTAAACAAGGTCTTGTTTCTTGTCAATTTACTTTTGCCAACAGACTGCGGATGTTTCCAAATTAAAAAGATTTTCTGGTTTTAAACAATTATTATTATTATTTTTTTGTTGAGTGAAGATTTTCATCTGGTTAACTGTTTGAGGCGTCTTTGACTAAAGCTTTGACAGATTTGATTCAAAGCAGACCTTCTCATTTCCACGTATATTTTTAGTGCCATAATATGACTTTTGTATTTTGTAACTTTTGTACATTTGTATATTTTTCCCTAGCCTGGTTGAAACCAAACCCTTGTCCTTCACTTCGCTTTGGACTAGGGTCTGGCATCTCTCCCATAGACAAACGATTTCTCCGTTAGATTTTTGAATGGACCAATCAGAGAACAGAAGGCGGAGTTTTGTTAATTTAGCCTGGCGAGGTCCAGGCTATTCAGATAAATTGCTCAGAAACCACTCGGTGGATATTTTTTCTGCCACCAGTGTGTAATTATATGGCTCTAATTTACTGACTGTTGGCCTAGATAAAACATTTGAGATAAAATTCGATTTTTTATCATTTATTTTCGTAGCGCACCCGAGGCTGTTTGGAAAATGTCAAACCGAAACTATTTAAATCCAGCAGATTTGACCATTTCGTGAATTGATTTAGGAACTGTTAAGCTCAGGAACACTTCTGATATAACGTCAGCTAAGAAATATATTTTTTATCAGCAGAGAAATAATAGTTTTTTACCTTGTTTTGATGAAAATTCCTTCGTGGCGGCAGCCATTTTGAATGACGACGTCAGTCGACATCGTTCAAAACTCCGCCTTCTGCTCTCTGATTGCTCAGGAACACTTCTGATATAACGTCAGCTAAGAAATATATTTTTTATCAGCAGAGAAATAATAGTTTTTTACCTTGTTTTGATGAAAATTCCTTCGTGGCGGCAGCCATTTTGAATGACGACGTCAGTCGACGTCGTTCAAAACTCCGCCTTCTGCTCTCTGATTGGTCCGGTCAAAAATCTACCGGAGATATCCTTGTCTATGGGACAAGTCCCAGACTGTGCAGTGAAGGGAAATGAGAATTGAGCGGAGCTGTGCAGGAAGGCGAGGGCCAGGCTAATTTTTCCCCATAGAAACACACTTCCTTAAAAACGGTTCTCTTTAAAATCTATTTTAGCTGACTGGCTTTTATTTATTTATTTTTTGTCATTTAGCTCATTTTCACTCTTAGATTTTAGCTACTTTTAGTTAATCTAGCCCTTTGATACATTTAGCTTTAAAGTGTCACTAAACGGCCTCTGGATCTTTAACTCCTCCCCCGAAGCAGATTCAAATTCTCCCTCAAAATGGGCGTGTCGAGAGACAAGGAGGGGAGGAGGTGGGGTGTTGGCTACGTTCACGCCTCCTCCAGCAACAACCTAAAAAACTCTAGCCAACAACATAAACCAAGCAACAACAAATAATAAACATGTACAGTAGATGTATTTATCTATCTATTCCACCCGACCTATCCAAAACAAAAGGCTTAAAAAAAATGAAAATAATACCACAAAGTTCTCCGTGACCGGGAAGTGAACCCAGGTCTCCCGTATCACAACCCAGCTGTATTACCACTGACCCAACTTGGCATTCATGCATTGCTGCTCTATCGCACACTATTAAAACAAATACAACCAGATAGTTTCAATGAAGTGGAAAATATTCTTAAAATAAATAAGTTAAAATACACAAATAACTAGTGCCATTCCGAAAACTATACAGGTAGTCCCCGACTTACGAGCGCTCTTACATACGAGGTTCCGGACTTACGAGCTGGCGAATTTTTGGAAAAAACGCAAAAAATACAGAGTTTTTCTGTGTTTTTTCACCACAGTTCGTTAGCTAAACATGTGGACACACGTTTCCGATCATTTTTATGCACTCATAAGCAGTTTTTCGATGAAAAACGAGTGTTTGTAGTCGCGCTAGCAAAACCGTTCCAACTTACGAGCGAAAATCCGGACTTACGAGAACATGTGCTTCGTGTTCCGACGTACGAATTTCCGGTTTACGAGCAACTCATAAGTACGGAACTCGCTCGTAAGTCGGGGACTACCTGTAATATGCTTTGTTGCAGAGCTTTTCTGGAGTGAAATGTACCACTCCCATATAAGGTATGCACTGGAGGGAGGACCGTCTCATCTCCGCAGGGGATTGGCTCTGCTCGAACCAAGTTCGTGACGAAAGCTTGCGAAAACACGTAACTTTGCGAATCCTAGACCAACAAGAAAATTAAGGTGCAATAACCTCTGTTCAACCCATAGGGCTACCGTAAACACGTTTTTAGACCAAATATTGCCGATTTAAACTAATACGAACAATTTCATGAAAATTAACACAGACATAGTGCTATGAAACCTTTTAAACACATTCTAGGGAGTTTATCAGCTAAAAAAAGTTAAATTAGGGTTTAGTTTCACTTTAACAAACTTTTTTTAATAGCAATTTAATGTTTGTACTTTTAACCTATTAGCTAGCCTTTTGCCACATTTACATTGTAGTTAGCATTTTTCGGCATTTAGCCAAATGTTTTACTTATTTAGTTAAGCTTTTAGCCAGTGTTTTGAGCCTTTTAGCTAGTTTTCAGTTTCCTTTACCTTTTTAGCCTTTTTTAAAATAAAAACTTTTTTTTTTACATCTTGGTGTTCAATTTTTCAGCTCGTCATTCAGCACTGAGCATAATATTGTCAGAAAAAGTTATTCCTCTAGTTGATTTATTAATCTTCATTATGGCACCTTGTTTTAGCTCTTTGTTGTTTTAACTCCATCTTATGAACCACGTGCTTTTATCACTCAGTGGGAGATTTAGGTTAGTTTTTGTGTCAGTTTACTTATTAAAATAAAAAGCTTTTCACATTATTTACCAGTCCAATCTAGCTTTTTCAAAAACATAGGGGGTGGGGGACAGAGACACTTCTGTGATGTGCACTAGTTTGCTGTACGTTGGTGCCGGTTGTTGTCGAGCGGGGAGAGCGTCATGTCCGTAGCTTCTTAGTTAGCACGTCTGTATTGCGTGCTGCTAGCTTAGCACTGCGTCAGTGCCGGTAGTTGTCGACGGGGTTGAGGTATGGGGGGATTGGTTGGCGGGCGCTCTGTTCTGTTGACCGGGCGGGGCGCCCTCCTCAGGTAACTGTAGGGGAAACGATGAATATCTTTAGCATACTTGCACAAACAACATAGCTCCCGCTAGCAGAGGTACATAATGTGACAAGTGTAATTCAATAAATGATCAGAGATGGAAAATTAAATTTATGAAATGGATAACTGAGCTGAAATCTTCTAGATATAATTCCTTTCAGTGAGATACTCATTTTAAAGCAGAAATCTATCAATCTGGCCAATATAAATGGCAATATTCAAGTTATTTTAAATTGTGCAAAGGACTACCTGAGCTATAATTTTAATATATCATCCTTATGAATATAAAGTTGCATAGAGATAAAAACACCATTTCAGTGTCAGCTTGTAGCAGTTGTATCACTGTAATCACATTTTGACTTGTGAACATTGCACCGTAAGGTTAATGTTTCAAAATTCTTAATTTATGGACTTTTCACTAAAAGTTGAACATTAAGAGCTGTGAGGTTGGTAAAACAGGCAAACTAGACGAACAGATTTGACAGAATTAATATAAAAAGTAATTCTTTTAAATTATTTATTGAATTACATTCATTCACGTTTTTTTTCTATACCACAAATAATTGAAGAAGTTATTTGAGAAGCCCAGAAGAACACTGCAGTGATAAAAGCTACACATTGTGTAAATAAATCATGCAAGTTAACTTAAAACTGTTTAAAAAAAAAAGTTTTTTTCTTCGCCCAAGGCCCCAAACGTAGGGGAAACACTGGAACTGTAAATGTAGTGTTGAAACTTCGGTGTGTCATAGCTGGAAGTCACTGAAGGAACTAGAAGTTCTGCACCTTTTGGTCACCTCTATTCACTTTATTTAAATTATTTCATTATTTTTCAGTCGCACCTAGATGAAGCATACATTTTTAAAAGACGAAGAAAATACGACATTTTTTCCACAGTTAATCGTGTTTATTATTATTATTTTTACCTTCATGCACACGTTGGACAAAGAGTTTTTTCTTCAGTCGAGCGTGGTGATTGATCTGTTCTCAGATCTTGTTTTGTCAAACATCTGTTACATGCCAAGCATTTCATTGATTCCACCCCGTCGCAGGTCGTTAAAAGCTTTTAAAGCTGTCTTCTCCGCAACATATTTTTCGTGAACAGTAAATGCAGGACTTCTCCTTTCCTGGTTCAGTTCTCAAGTTGGTTACAGCTTCTTCAGGAAGTGTAAGGGCAGCCACAGGTTGTTTACAAGTGCTCACTTTTAAAATGCGCTTTCAAAGACTTCAACTGAAAGGAATGCATATACTCCACTGCCTTTCATGAAAGACAAGTTTACCTGTAGCTGTTTTGATTAAACCTTAGAAGTGAGGTTATGTACAATCATGCAATATTGTAAGAGGTCACAATTAAATTATGCATTGGGGATAACCCTCAACTACTTCCTCACCAACTTTTAGCTCATGAATCAGAAATACTGTATGACTTGAGTTGTAGCCATTTTTGTGTTTGTTAATGTCTATCTGTTGCAGTCTAGAATTGGTTTGACTCCAAAAGTTAATTTTGCTAATGGACAAAACCAGTATGACTGATTCTTGAGCTGGATTTATCTTATTAAGTTACAAATTGTTCTTGTTAACGTCAGCTTTTCTTAGATTTTTTTTACTGCTGGACATTATAAAACAAATCTAGTCACAAGTTTAGCAACGTTAAACTTGGGTTAACAAAATGTGACAAAGACTGAGTGAAGAGCCAAGCTCGCTCTCGTGGACTAAAAATGAGAAGACGTGAAGTTATTGTCAGGAACTTGAGCGTGTGCACAGTTGGAGCCAATCTTTTCCTGTTCAAAACAGGTTCTGTTTGCAGGAACACAGGACTGTCTCCTGTAATCAGAGCGTACTGGTAATAAAATGTTTTATACAATTTGCCTTAATTTCCTTATTTCATGAATGCAGACAAAATTCACCAACATTTATTTCTAACACATTTCAAAAGGTTTCACAATAAATAAATAAAAACAGATTAAATCTCTTCATAAATCATGTTTTTGCCTTAAAATAAGTTTTAAGAACTGTCTCCATCCATCCATTCATTCATCCATTCATTCTCTTCCACTTCTTCTGAAGTCGGGTCTCGGGGGCAGCATCTTGAGCAGGGAGGTCCAGACATCTCTTTCCACAGTCACCTCTTCCAGCTCTTCTGGGAGGACTAAGGTGTTCCCAGGCCAACCAAGAGACGTAGTCACTCCAGCGTGTCCTGGGTCTTCCCCAGGGTCTCTTCACAGTCAGACATTCATTCATTCATTCAACCTTTATTTAGTCAGGTAAATCTTTTGAACCTCAAGGGCTCATTTACGAAAGCGACCTGCTAAAACTAAAGAACAATGAACAGCAG
>JBBPBX010036609.1:20985-31389 GCA_038048925.1 Garcialebias charrua | reverse complement strand
TTCATTTAAGTGTGGAAGCTATATTGTAAATGTGTTTTTATTTAATCTAAACGATTGTTGTTTTATTTTATTAAATTAAAACACATTTTGACTAAAACATAAATAAATAAAAAATCTGTGTGGCGTGTTGGCTCGGCCTCAGAATCACCTGTGGAAACAAATGATCGGTCGACCTCTGATTTGCTCGGTGACCAACATGACACGTCTCTGACCTGGAAACAGTCCGTGACCTTTTCCTCCTCCTGACAGAACTTCACCGATTGGTTTTCGGTCTTCGAGCGATGTGACTCTCCGGACACGCTGCTAGAGAAAGGGTGCACCGAAGACCAGCTGCAGTTCTCTGTTTCCAGAAGCCAGATCCTGCAGGATCAGCCGCTGGGAAAGAAGGCCGATAATGCCAACAGCACTCAGATCTCCCCACAGAAGATTTCCCTCAAACTGCGGCCTGGTATGAAGTTTTTACTTTTTAATCAACAAGCTGCTTCTGTACTCGCTCCATTCAGAACAGTGATCCAAGTGTTTCTGTGTCCCAGGCAGCGAGGTGACGTTTCAGGTTCACATTCAACACACCGAAGATTATCCCGTGGACGTTTACTACCTGATGGACCTGTCGGCCTCCATGATCGATGACCTCAACATGATCAAAGACCTGGGTTCTTCTCTGGCTAAAGAAATGGCCAAACTCACCAGTAAATTTAGAATGGGCTTCGGCTCGTTTGTGGAGAAACCGGTCCTGCCGTTCATCCGGATCACAGAGGAGGACCTGATCAACCCCTGCAGGTGATTTTAAAGCACGAGCAGGCCGATAGAAACCCGCAACCTCCAGAGAAACACCACTGTTTTACGTTTTTAAAACAAGAAATTCAAGTTGCATCGCAAGGTTTAACTTGAAACCAAAATGTCTTACTAATAACAAAAAAGGTTACATTGTGTCATCTAGACCAGTTTCTTTAAGTGAGAAACGTTTCGTCCCCCATCAAAGGACTTCGTCAGTCCGCGGCCTGCCAACCCATCACTGCCGTGTTTCAAGCAACCTCCTGTTGGAATCTCCGAATTTCTCAGATTTAACCTTACTAACCTGTTTTGCTGCCTAAATACCACTAACTACAGGTAGTCCTCGACTTACGAGGGCATCGACATACGAGTTTCCGGACTTACGAATATGCATCTCATTAAAAAAAAAACTTTTTTAAAATCCTGGAGGAGTGAGTTGAATTGTCTCCCTCCTCCCTGCAGGCTCCATTCCCATAAAGGGAGCTAGCTCCCTTTATGTGAAAGGGAGACAATTCAACTCACTCCATCTTTAAAAACTGTGTTAGGATAGGCTAAGTGTTTGGTGACTGTACAGTACTGTACAGTACATGTATACATTCATAAAAATAAAAAATAAAAAATAAAAATATTTTTTGTGATCCTACTTACGAATTTTCGACTTACGAACGGCCCATAGGTACGGAACTCGCTCGTAAGTCGGGGACTACCTGTACTTGGTAAAGATTATATTATGCTAACAAACACTAACAAACAAAACAATCAGATTCTAATGCACAGGAGACAGATCTGAACTAGTTGTTCACATGCAAAAGGAGGATAACTATAAAAGTAGAACAGATAGTTCTGGATGTCATCAGCAAACAGGTTGATCCACTGTGAGAAGGTGCTGATTACAAGACTGTGTTTGCAGCAGGGTCTCAGACTGAAGAAGTCCTTTGTTTGAAAGACGAAAGGTTACAACAAAAAAGAATCCATCCAGAGGACCTGACTCAACCTTGTTAGATTCATCTGCCTGGATTATTGAGCATGCAACAGGAATATTTGTGATCAGCCTTTTCATCAAAAGTATTAGAAATACGTTTAAATTTATTTCAAATGTAGCACCAACTAAAAACAAAATCAAAAGGCTGAACTTTTGTCTGTTCTTTGTGAAGTGATGTGGGCCTGACAAGCTGATTTTAGTCATTATGAGCTGGTTTTAACCTCTTGAACAAGCCTGCAGTAGTGAGCCGCTAACATGCTAACGCTCATCGCAAAAGTTTGTTTTAAACTGGCAATAATTTAAAAAGAGAGTTGGGCACGGGACAGAACGTTGGCGCAACTGGTAGAGCTGCTGCCTCTCAGTGAGCAGGTTACCCTGGTTCAAATCCCAGTCCAGGGACCTTTCTGGGTGGAGTTTGCATGTTCTCTCCGTGCATGCGTGGATTTTCTCCGAGTAGCTACTCAGGTTTCCTCCCACAGACCAAAAACATGCATGTTCGGCTGATTGGTAACTCTAAAATGTCCCTAGGTGTGAGTGAGAGAACGAATGGTTGTTGGTCTTGTTTGTCTCAATGTGGCTCTGTGATAGACTTGCGACCCGTCCAGGGTGCACCCCGCCCCTCGCACAGTGATTGCTGGACATGGGCTCGGGTGACCCCCGTGACCCTAAATGGAAGAAGCGGGTAAAAGATAATGGATGGATGGTTAAATTTTGAGTGTAGTACCTTTGTTGATCACCGAATGGCAGTACATATAAGACTGTTTGAACCGAAGGATGGATAGTGAGGGAGGGAGCAGCGTGTCTCTTTAAGAAAAATGGGAGGGAGGCCCCTTAACGTGACATGGGCTGTCTCTCCTTCCTGTTTTTCGGTTCTGAAAATGGTGGACGCTCGGTGTAGTTTGAGCTCTTTAGCATAGCATTTTTCACACAACGCTTTTAATAAAAACAAGTAAACAAGTTCTCAGCTTCTTTTTGCAGAGAAAAACAACTTTTTACATGAAGACACAGATTTCAACTGTGAATTTTGGAGCTTTGACAAGATGGAGTTTTTTTCCCCCAAGGTCAGCCTGTTAGCTTAGCTCGTAGCTTGGCTTCTCAGCTTAGCTGCTTTTAATGATCCAAAATTGCGATTTTGGACAGTTAAAACAGATTTTAAAAATAAAAGAGAAAGGGAGGGGTCAGTGAAGACTAAGAGCACCGGAGTTGAGTCTTTTGTCATCCTGTGTCTTCAGTAGAAAGAGAGAGACACGAAGAAATGATAAAGCCCATAAATTAAATTGAGGTTGATCATTTTCATTTGTCATGCGATTCATTGATTTATTGTTTAACGCAACAGGCCTATATGTGTCCCTGTGGTGGACTGGAAACCTGTCCAGGGTGTCCCCTGCCTCTCGCACAGTGACTGCTAGATATGGGCACCAGTGACCCCCCGTGACCCAAAAAGGAAGACATGGGTAAAAGATAATGGATGGATGGGGATGGGAATGAATTCTGGTAAACAAGTCACGACTGACCGGGTTTTAAAAAAAATTAAAAAAATTCCTTTTATAGATGGCCTCCCTTCTCACCTTACAGCCATCCTCTCACACCGATATGATTTTTTTTAATAGAGAGAAAGGAAAGATAGAAAGTAAGACAACAAAACAACAATTATCCACAAAAAGAGCACAAGGCAAACACACCCAACCTCCGTCCACAATCCTGCAAAGCACATGACAGAACACAGCAACGAAACATACATGCATAAAGACTAATAATATTCATGACCTTGCAGTAGATTTCCATGAATAAACATACCCATACCTACAAATATATACAGTATACATACTGTACATATGCATTCATATCACATATCCATCTACATGTCTGCATATGATATCTACATATACATCCCTGCATCCATTTGTGTGTTGCGAGCATGCATAAGTGAATAAGGTTCCTCCAATAGAACATTTAGCAGCGACCGTGAAGCATCAGAGATCTGTTCCCCCAAGGCCCGAGGCTGACGAAGGGGAGATCAAAGCCCAAGACCCTAAGAAGGACACAAGCCCAGAGTCCCCAGGGCCACCTGAACAGGACAAGCCACTCGCCCACTCCCCAGATCTGACCAAGGGGGAGAGCCGGACGAGCTCCACAATGACCCCCGGGAGGCCAACAGCGACAAGCCCCCGCCGGAGCCCGCTGCAAGAGCCCGCTGCACTGACATAGCCCCAGGCCCGGACACCGAGGCCCGGGCACCGGGGGCGCCCACCCCTCAGGCCCAGACCCGATAGGACCAGAGGACCCGAGCCCCACCAGGCAGCCACCAGGCCGAGCCGACACACGCCCAAGCGCCCAACCCCCGAAGGTGACAGCAAGGGCCCCCAGCCCGCCCGCAGGCAAAAGGACACCCACCCGGGGGCCACGTGGTAGGAGCGCAACACCAAGTAGCCTTAGATGTAACAGAGAGGGGGCAGTCCTAATCCCAGTCTGACAATTAGACATTCATACACACAGACACACTCACTCAGACCCACCCTCATCCTCACTCACACAAAGACAAACAATAACGACACGTTCCATTCATAATCCTGATGCACCCTCTATACCCCCTAGGTCCAAGACATGTACCTGCCCCCTACATGGGGCAGCCCATACCCAAACCCAGGAGGTAGGCCCATTCATTCTGGGGTGGAGAGTAGCCGACATCCAAGATTCGGCCCAACCCTCGCCCTGCCGACAGGACAGGACACCCGAGCCCAAGCAGCCCCAGGGAGAGCGCAATGCCAGCCCCGCCCACGGCGAACCCCCAGGCCCCGAACCCCCCATATCCCAGGACAACCCCTGACGGCCCACCCCCAGAATGTCCGCCAGGCAACCAGGGGGGTGAGAGAAAAATAAATAAATAAATAAAAAATAAATAATATATATATATATATATATATATATTTATATAAATAAATAAATAAATAAAATTGAAATTAACAAATCTAGACCCCGACACACACACCCCGTCCCCAAATGTGCTGTTGGTGTGTGTTGTTGTAAAGTGTACTTAAAAAGGAAAGAGAAGGAGCAAAGGCTGGCTGACCGGGTTATTTGATGGATAAGTTATACAATCAAGCAGACATAATCCTTTTTTTAACAAACGTAAAAGCTTTGGGGAAGCCTTTGAACACAACTGAATGAGTCTCGGAGCGAACGGTCGGAAAAGGGGAGCGTTGCTTTGAGCTGCATGAGACCGGAGAGAAGAACAAAAAACTGTTTTGCCTCTGGTATGCCATTAAAATGTATTTAAACTGTAGAAACGTGATGACAGAGAAAGTAAAAGTTTTGATCTTTAACACTGTGGTTGAAACCTCTAATCCGTTTTTGAACAAGAGAGTCGCCGACAGCACGTTAGACGCCCGTCGACAAACTATTATACTGCAAGATACAACAATGAGTCAGACAAGAACAGACCTTGTAAAATGTTTTACCTTGATTTGTGACCTTGACCTTAGAGCTAGGTGATGTAAAGATTACGGTACATGTTGTGTATCGGTGGTAGAAATTAGCATAAAGTTTTATTAAATTATCTTGAGCGGATCAGAATGTGCGGGACAAGACAAAGTTTACAGATGAACAGACTACACCATAATCTGTCTGCCTTTCAACAGGAGTATAAAATGAAACTGTAATCACGGGCTTTGCCAATTTTTGCCAGTTTATTTCTGTTTTTATTTATTTACTGATGTCCCACAGTGATAGCCCAGGTATCACTTGTCTGCCAACGTTCGGCTACAAACATGGCTTGTCCCTGACGAGCAGCACCGACAAATTCAACGAGATCGTGTCCAAGCAGCGCGTATCTGCAAACCTTGATGTACCGGAGTGTGGCTTTGATGCGATCATGCAAGCATCTGTTTGCGGGGTAAGATTAAAAACATCTCGTTTGAGTTTGTCGTGAATTGCCGAGTCAACATGTTGATGTTTCTGTTCTAGGACAAGATAGGCTGGAGGAATGACTCGATGCGTCTGCTGGTGTTCGTCAGTGATGCTGATTCACACTTCGGGATGGACAGTAAGATGGCTGGAATTGTGATCCCAAATGATGGGAAGTGTCACCTGGATGCAAACAATGAATACTCCATGTCCACAGTACAGGTAAATGGACCGACCTGATAAAGAGGCCGAGGCCACCGCACTGAGAGGCATCATTTTTCTTTGTGTGAGGCCATCTTGGATAAATACACCTTTTTTCAGGAGTACCCAACTCTTGGCCAGTTGATTGATAAGGTGGTGGAGAACAACATCCTGCTGATATTTGCTGTGACTAAAGAGCAGATAAACAATTATAAGGTAACCACACTTTTCTGAAAAGTCCTTTTTTTAAATTGAGTAGATCCAAAGCAGAGAAATACAGGACTGAGAGTATGTTTACTGAAGCTTACCGAAAGCCATTTGTGTATTTATTTGACATTTTTGATATCAAACATAATTTTTGACCACTACTGTAATTGAAAACTACATTGTATTAGTTGCCCATTTGGACACAACAGTTCAAGAAATGCTTTTACTAATAACCCTAAAAGTGGCACTTTTGCTGAACTAATTGGAGCTAAATCCATATTAGTCCGACATTTTCCACACTAGTAGCCCAACAGACCCAACTAGTGGGCTTTTGGCACCTTAGAGGTGCACTGGAGCAAATTTGTCAACTGCACCATGCAAGTTAACTAGAAAGCATCATACAACTAGTCAACAAACATTATTCTTAATAGTTGACAAGACATTGTCAAATATGCAGAATACAGTACTCAACTAACTACTACTATTACTTGTAATTGTAGACATATTAATTGTAGACTAGATTACTTTTTTTAGGCATGCTAGTAAATTAGTTATGCCCAATGAGCTGCAACTAAACCAATAGTGAGTAGTTTGGGTGTTAGCAGTTAACTAAAAAGGCCAAATGTAGTTGCTCTAGTTGACTAAATTGACTTCTTCTTTTGGCGTTTCCTTCCTCAGGGGTCTCCACAGTGAGTCATCCTCTTCCATCTCACTCTGTCCCCACTCCAAGTACCTCCATGTCCTCTCTAACTGAATCCATATACAGTATCTCCTCTTTGGCCTTCCTCTTTGTATTTTTCCTGGCAGCCACATTTCTAACATTCTTCTACCAATATACCCACTGCCCCTCCTCTGGACATGTCCAAACCATCTCAGTCTGGCCTCTGTAACTTAATCTCCCAGTTGTTCAGCCTGTACCTCTGATTATCTCATTCCTAGTCAAGTCAAGTCACATTTATTTATAGAGCACAGTTAAAACAGATAAACTGCTATCAAGGTGCTTATTCATTCCTAATTCCTAATCTTATCCAGCCTTGTCACTCCTAGGATAACCTCAACATTTTTATTTCTGCCACTTCCAGTTCTTTCTCCTGTCTTTTTGTCAATGCCACTGTCTCCAGAACATACAACATAGCAGGAGTTTAAATATCTCGAGGTCTTGTTCACGAATGAGGGAAAACTGGAGCGTGAGATCGATAGGCGGATAGGTGCAGCGTCCGCAGTGAAGCGGGCGCTGTACCGGTCTGTCGTGGTGAAGAGAGAGCTGAGTCAAAAGGCAAAGCTCTCAATTTACCGATCGATCTACGTTCCCACCCTCATCTATGGTCATGAGCTTTGGGTTGTGACCGAAAGAACGAGATCTCGGATACAAGCGGCTGAAATGAGTTTTCTCCGCAGGGTGTCTGGACTCTCCCTTAGAGATAGGGTGAGAAGCTCAGTCATCCGGGAGGGACTCGGAGTAGAGCCGCTGCTTCTCCACATCGAGAGGAGCCAGTTGAGGTGGCTCGGGCATCTGGTTAGGATGCCTCCTGGACACCACTCTTTCCGCCCTGAGAAAATTCTCTTATCACTTCATCCACATCCTTCCAAAATGTATCTTTCTCATCCACATCACATCCATCCTGTGGAGCTACTTCTACCTTCATACACATCACCCTATCTGACACTCTTTTCACCTCTACTATTCTTTGCTAATTCCTCTTTCAGGACCACTCCTACTTCATTTCTCTTTCTAACCCCACCATGGTAAAACAGTCAACAAGTATGACTAAAATTGTTGAACTATTAACAAGTCAAAAGTTTTTTGTGCAACAGTACTAAGGGCAAAACGTATCAAGTAGACGACTAATGAGCAGTAGCGTTTACTAGCTAAGAAATTATTTAGGCTTAGTAGACTAGTGCGAGGATTTGGGGGAATGGTGGCAAAGAGGTAAGAGAAGGTCAGTCTGTGCTCAAAAAGTCGTTGGTGTGGATCCCCAGATCGACAACAACATGCGGGAAAGGCAAAACACTCAAATGTGTCTATACCCTCATTTTCCCCACTTTGAGCTCCTGAGCAACACCCTTAATCCCAGCTGCTCTTTGGGCACCTTGAATGACAGCCCTCTGCTCCACACAGAGGGCTGTGGTAGCTCAGAGATCTGTGGTTGCATCAGGAAGGGCATCCTGCATGAAAATAAAAAAATCTAAGTCTTTGTGGGAGTTTGCTTGCTGTGGCGACCCCTGAAAAAGGCGGCAACCTGAAAAAAAGACTAGTGTGTGTATTTAGCAAACACTAGTCATAAAGTTTGCTTAATTTGGTATGTCTAGTTGACCTGTAAGGGTTTTGGTGATAACTAGTTAACTTGTACGGGATCAATTGCCCACTAGTTTTGTCTGTTCTTACGCTAGAATTGAAAAAACCCAAGTAGCTGTGACTTTTGGGCTTTTAGTGGGACTATTATGCTTACCGTATTTTCCGGAATATAGGTCGTGGCTTTTTATCATTTTTGCATGCCCTGCGACCTATTCAGGTGCGACCTATTATGGCTTTTTATAAAATAAGCTGATTTGTAATCATTTATTAACAAAAATTAAACTGAGACACACTCTTACAATAATGTCAGCTAACAAATATATTTTTTAGGTGTTTATCCTGCTAAAATTATTCATTTATTAAAGAAAAGTTCAGCTCAGACACATATTTGCTATAATTTTTATCAAACAAATAATTGTTTTTAAGTGTTAATCTTCTTAAAAGCCTTGCTGTGCGCTCCTGTGGCAGACATTTGCAGCAGAGCTAAACACGGTCCACATTTTGACGTAGGTGCGACCTATATTCCAGAAAATACTGTACTCATTTGACTTGAGCTCCAACTATTTAGGCCCAGAAACACTAGTTGGCAAAAAAGTTTTACTAGTAAGAGTGATGCTGAACTAGTGCCACCAAAATGTTGAACTAGTGCCACTAAATGTGCACCTTGTGTAGTGTAGCTGTAAACCAGTGGGCAAATCCACAAACAGCTTGCAGTAGAGATTGAAGTATCTCTCTACTGTATTGAGCTACATTCCCATTCAACCTGTTAGAACTAGCCCAGTTTGCTTCGTGTTGCCCTTCTCCACACTTATTGCTTTTGAGAGGCTACCCACATTACGACTGCTGTGTATCTGTTTTGTTTTTGTTTTTCCTAGAACTATGCAAATCTCATACCCGGAGCCACAGTTGGAGTCCTGGCGAGAGACTCAAGAAACGTCCTGGAGCTGATTGTAACGGCGTATAAAGTAAATAAACAGTTCCAGTGAACTGGACGCTGGAAGATCTGATAAGAAGTAAAGTTAGAAAACACCTGCCAGTGTCAGCCTTTCTCATTTACTTGTTTTCTTTGGTTCTCATTTTCTTTCGTGACATTTTTACCTCTGCCATCCTGCACCAACATGTTGGACTGCAGGTTTCTGCTTGTCCCATCTGTTTGATGTCTTCCTTGCCCCTCGGATTCTGACTTTCTTTTCTCTCTGCTGTGCTTCTGTCTGTCTTTATCCTGTCGTTTTATAAATCCTTCTTGCAGCGGTGACTGGTGGTGGCGTGCAGTCCTCTAATTACTTCACAGGTTACGTCGTTTAAAGTCTAACCACGCCAAGAAAGGAGTCACTGCCATCACTCTGACTGAAGATGTTGAGCCTGAAAACAAACACATTTTAAGATGGTCATCAGATAATCTGTATATGTAGTTAACAGGAGCTTTAAATATACAGTATAAAGTTACTTTACTTCAGACATCTTTGATTATAATTCAACAAGTGCACCTAGAGTAATTTTTGTCAAACAAAAGTCCAAAACATAAAAATACCCACAGAGTGAAGCAAAAGAAATCCATATTGGTTGTGTTCACAGAAATTAATATAAAAGTTAGAAAAGTAGTGCCTCTTAGAATAATTACCGTAAATGCAATAAAAATGAAATACAGTAGGTCAGTAAAACAGTAAAATGTTTATAATAAATTTACCAACCAATCTCTTAGTACAAATAATGACCACAAGTCTGGATCTGGACCAAAATAGCTGTAAATGTGTGAGAAAACACACGTATAATAATAATGATAATGATATGCTAATAATAATAATGCAAGGAACTATCTTAAAAAATTTGCCTACTGAACTAGGTATAGATAAGAAATAGTTTTTGTAAAGGTTTAGATCCAGATCATGGTTCACCATTTACTATACTTTAACATAAATTAATAAATACAAGAAAACTTGCACCAGTTAAATAACACACACAAAAACATTTAATGACCACTTGGTTAAAGTACTGTAAATGTAATAAAAGAATAACGTTTTAAAAAGTATGTATATATATA
>JBBPBX010036609.1:0-14763 GCA_038048925.1 Garcialebias charrua | reverse complement strand
ATTCACCGGGGGGGAAAAAACAAACATTTACTATAAAAAAAATAATAATACTGTAATAGAGAAAAAATTTGTACCATTGTAATTTAACGACTGATCTGGGTCCATAAAAGACATTTCAGTCAGGATCTAGGCAACCAATCTGTGTCTAAATACTTTACTTTGGTCTGGATCCCCTTCAGTGGGTAGATATTTGAGCTATCCTACTTACCCTGCAGCCTTTACAGTGGAGACCTTTCAAACAGTTTTACAAACGTAATCCATGTACCGTACGGGTGTATCCCGTAAAACTGTCCCAGTTTTTCCCCCTTACAACAGAAAACGGTGGCAAACTTCCAGACAATATGTCAGAGTTCATTCGTCATTCAGTTCATTCTTCACCTGAGGTTAGTTGTCATTCTTCCTCCAGGTGCTTTGTGCAGGCAAATACCGGTACACCTGGGAAGATGACTCACCAAAAACACAATTAGAAAAGATTGGGAGGTTAAGCAGTTGGCACATTACAGGTCATAGCAGGGTGAAAGAAGAAGCACACTTACTGGTCAGGGAATTCCCCTTCATGACAACCAAAGTCATTCAGTCTGTTTTATGTTGTTTTGTTCCTATAGGTGAGTCAAATTTAAATCACATGAACTGTTTTCCAGGAACTGCGTTCAGAGATTGAGCTTGAGGCTCTTGGAGACACAGAGGAACTGCAGATGTCCTTCACAACCATTTGTCCAAATGGGACGGTCTTTCCAGATCTGAAACGCTGCTCCAACATCAAACCAGGAGAGACGGTTGGTTACTTCTGCTTCGAATATAAATGCTAATCTCCACACATTTATTTTGCAGTATAATCCCAGTTTTATCATGATTTGAAAGCTCTATGTGGTTAAGGGACAACATTCTTGAGGACTGTGGTCTGAAGATGTAGTTTTCAGTAGACATGGAGATCTTGGGGAAGATCACTTCAAGTGGAGTCATTTGGTTTCAGAAATCTGAAAGGCTGGTGCTGTGCTTAAATCACAAGACTGTTGTAAAAGCCAAAAGTAAGGTTGGGACTTGGAATGCCCCCTCTCTGATACATCTGAGGCTACTTAGTGTTGCGCTCCTGCCACGTGGCCCCCTGGTGGGTGTTCCTTTGCCTGCGGGCGTGCTTGGGGCCCTCACTATCTGGGGTTGGGCGCTTGGGCGTATGTCGGCTCGGCCTGGTGGCTGCCTGGTGGGGCTCGTGTCCTCTGGTCCTGTCGGGTCTGGGCCTGAGGGGTGGGCGTCCCCGGTGCCCGGGCCTCGGTGACCGGCCCTGGGGCTACGTCGGTGCAACGGGCTCCGGCGGGGGCCTGTGAATTTGTCGCAGTTGACCCCGGGGGGTCATTGTGTGTGGTCGCTGGTGGGGCTCGTCCGGTTCTTCCCCTTGGTCGGATCTGGGGAGTGGGCGAGTGGCTCGTCCTGTTCGGGTGGCCCTGGGGACCTTGGGCTCGGGGTCCTTCCTGGGGTCTTGGGCTTTGATCGCCCCTTCGTCTGCCTCGGGCTTTGGGGGGGCGGATCTCTGATGCTTCACAGTCGCTACTAAATGTTCTATTGGAGGAACCTTGTTCACTTATGTATGCTCACAACTAGGGATGCACCGATCCACATTTCTCACTTCCGATCCGATACCGATACTTATTAACTCAGTATCGACCGATACCGATACTTTCCCGATCCGATACTGTTCAGGTATTTGACTCTGTATAATGAAACTTTTGCACCCAAACTATTCATTTTAACATTGTGTGAGATAAACCCAATGAAGACACTCTTAAGCCTTACAATAGGGAACCCCCTTATTGTAAGGCTTAAGAGTGTCTTCATTGGGTTTATCTCACACAATGTTAAAAAGGGCAGTCACAGATTGTGATTGAACACAAGTGCTCTTTGAAGCTGGATCGGAAAAGTATCGGCAGGTTTGATCCGATACCCGATACTTAAATAATGCTGGTATCGGATACCGATACCGATACTGATCGGATCTGCCCCATCCCTACTCACAACCGCACACAAATGGATGCAGGGATGTATATGTAGATATATGCAGATATGTAGATGGGTATATAAATGAATATAAATGTATATGTATGTATACTGTATATATATTTGTAGGTATGGGTATGTTTATTTATAGAAATCTACTGCATGGTCATGATTATTATTAGTCTTTATGCATGTTTGTTTCATTGCTATGTTCTGTCATGTGCTTTGTAGGATTGCGGACGTAGGTTGGGTGTGTTTGCCTTGTGCTGTTTTTGTGGATAATTGTTGTTTTTTTGTCTTACTTTCTCTTTTCTTTCTCTCTATCTATCTGGGACCTCGTGTACATAATCTCGTTTTCATCTCATGTACCACATGCGGTGCAAATGACAATAAAGACTCTCTGACTCTGACTCTGACTCTATTAAAAAAAACATATCAGAGTGAGAGGATGGCTATAAGGTGAGAAGGGAGGCCATCTATAAATGGGAGAAAAAAAAAGTAAAAGCCAAAAGTTAATGTTATGTGTTGTTTAACTGTTATGGTGGCACAGGTGTTCAGATTTGTCCTACCCTTCAGGTAATTGCATGAGGGGCATGGTCTCATGTGACTTAGCCGATCTGAGTTATGGCATGAGGTGTGGGGTTAGAAGATTTTTTGTAAACTTTTCTGTTGACCGTCACTTTTTTGATTGATATCTTAATACAGTATTTTCAGTCATACTTACTAGCGATGTAAATTAATACAGGTGCTGTTTAATGGATGGGAAAAGTTCATCCCGTTAGTTTTAATAAATACACAAAAAACAAGTTGGACTCAGCATGGCTCATTGGAAACGCATCACAGAGCAAAATCTACTCAGTCGGCAGAGACTTTATTTTGTGGATCAAAGTCGCTACAACTGTGGTATGAGAAGATCTGGAGTTCAAGGTTCAAACCCTGGTGCTGCCTTGGTTGGGTGGAGAGTCAAAGACATTGAATTGATCCAGTGCTGGCTTAGACATTGCCAAGATTACTAAGATCAGTCAGATGTTGGGGGAACCAGGACATTCTGATGAGAAATAGGCTATCAGAACAAATAGTTCATGGATGAAAGTAGATCCCAGAAATATAGATTGTCAAACCTCGCTGAATTTTAACTGAAGACCATTGGTGTAGTTTTATAAAAATCTCTTCTTTGTTTGGCAGGTGGTATTTAACGTGTCCGTGGGGCTTTCGACATGTCTGTTAGGAGTTCGCCACTTCTCCCTAAAGCCAGTGGGCCTTCAGGACAGCTTGGAGGTGAACCTGGAGTCACTCTGCTCCTGTGACTGCCAGCAGCCTCCCACGACCAACAGCAGTCAATGCACCGAGGGTCAGGGGGTGTTCCACTGTGGCGTGTGCGTGTGTCACCCAGGCTTTCTTGGAGCCCAGTGTGAATGCAATGAGGAGAGTGTTTTGTTAAGTAACTGCCTTGCCACCAATGACTCTGAAGCATGCAACGGTCAGGGGGACTGTTACTGTGGGAAGTGTGTGTGCCACGCATCCAGCTTTGGACGCATCTACGGTCCTTACTGTGAGTGCGACAATTACTCCTGTGTTCGTTTCCGGGGGGAGCTCTGTGGAGGTGAGTTATCCCATCTGAATACTGCCACTTATTAATTTAGACAGATGTATGGCGGGCGTTCTTAGAAAGATTTTATGCTTGTAGGTCATGGAGTGTGTGACTGTGGGGAGTGTCGCTGTGAAAGCGGTTGGACGGGGGAATACTGTAACTGCAGCAGCAGCACCGAGGCGTGCGTGACGGAGGACGGCGGCCTCTGCAGTGGCAGGGGCAAATGCAAGTGTGGCCAGTGTGTGTGCTCTGCTCCTGGAGCCTCTGGGGACAAATGTGAAAGGTGCCCCACATGTGGAGAGTCCTGTAGTGTTGCAAAGTGAGTACACCACAATACTATTATCTTCCTTAGAAACAGTCAGTATGGGTGTTTGGTAATTTACAGCCGCTTTTCAATTGTCCAGTCTCAACACGCCTCGCTTTGACTCGACCCTTGTTTACATGGTGGTTTTCAATATAAGTTGAGTGCCGTCTCGATGTGGGTGGATCGTCAATGGGCGATCACCCCCAACTTCTGCTACATTATTCTCTATCCAAGGCATATGGTAGTCAAATGGCACAGATTAAACATCAGAAATAACAACCAAACAAACAAAATATTCTATTGCTGTTTACCAGCCGGTCTAGGTCCAGAAAGAACTTTGTGTTCAGATCTGCCACCGTTTGAGTACTGTTACCAAAATGACTAGAAAAGGTGTCCAATTTAAAACGAATGACTATAAAGTACTGAAATGTACCAAGCAATTTGGGTTTACATATGACTACATTTGAGTTAAGATATGATGATACATTATTTGAGAACCCTTACTGTAATAGCAGTTGTTTTTAAACACAATTTAATGTTAATCAAAGGCAATGTGCATAGCTAAAACATTTACGATATGTTTAAAGACCGTGTAAAGTAAAATTAAATGTGTGTTTTGAGTTTGTCACATGGCATAAATATGTGTTATTAATCACCCATATAAATCTGACTGATTAAAAACATTGTTTACCTTATAAAATTAAGTCTCAAAAATAATGAAAATACACAATTGTGCCCTGGTCTGAAACGCTGGGGGCGTGTCAGCGCGTGGGCGTGGTTTCAGCACAGTACTGCGCCCGTGTCCTGCCCAGTGAAGAACTGCGGTAAAGTGAGGATGTTCGCGAATGCTGGCAGCCTAATTGGAGTTCTCCAGCTCTACTCATTTGAACCTCCAGAGCCAGACTCTGAGTCAGACAGTGACCACTGTGACGGTCGGCATCGTTCTTCACAGCCTGAGCTGTGTGTGGAGAGGCAGACAGGTGCAGCAGAGATCCAGTAAACCTGCTCTGTTTTTATCTGAGTTCTGGCTGTAACAGCAGCTCCTTTTTCCAAGAGTTACGCTGTTTTTAGTGCACAAACAACTCTGGTTTTGTTTTTAAAGTTGAGGACACAACTATAATTCATAACTCCGCTGTTATGTGTTTAATAATAAGCGCTATTTTAGAAGATGAGCGGACTCGCTGCACCCGGTCCGACCCGGTCACATCGCATGCGGGGTCTGTGTTGGTGATTAAAATATATAGTAATCACGTTGATAACTAAGTATGCAATGGACCTGTCGCATTTTCTTAGCAAAAAAGGAGATACAGGTAGTCCCCGATTTACGAGCGAGATCCGTTACAACGAGGCGCTCGTAAACCGGAAATCTCGTAATTTGGAACGGCCGCCATTTCTCTCGTAAATCCGGAATTTCGCTCGTAAATTGGAACGGTTTTCGCTAGCGCGACTACAAACACTCTATTTTCATCCAAAAACTGCTTATGAGTGCATAAAAATGATCGGAAACGTGTGTCCATATGCTTAACTAACTAACTGTGGTGAAAAAACACATGAAAACTCAGTATTTTTTTCGTTTTTTCCAAAAATTCGCAGCTCGTAAGTCTGGAACCTCGCAGATCAGAGCGCTCGTAAATCGGGGACTACCTGTATAGCTATTGCTATCTGATGCTATCTGCGATTCGCGAGTGAATGGCTCCACCGAGGCAAGAACTAATTTATACGGCTGGAGCTGCAGGGGGTGGGGCTTTAGACCGCGTGACGAAACGCAGTCACATTTAAAACACGCCCAAAAAATCCTGAAACAGAAATATCGTTATACACAGTTTGATCTATAACTCCAAAATTAATTTATCTACAATTTTGAGACTTTTTACTCATTTACAAGATTACAATTATGACATTTATAATGTTTATTGAAGAAAATATTGAAATTCACTTTACACGGTCTTTAAATTTATCAACCAATCTAGGTCCAGATGAGACTTCATTTGGGTCCAGCTTTGGATTGTGGTCCCCCATTTCAGGATCCCTACAGTTGTTTTCTTCCTGTGCCACAATCCATCTGTTCTTTTGATACACAAGTGTGTAATGTGGGGGATTTTGTCAGCTTTCCTGCTATAAATGATACTTCCTTACCTGAAAGATACAGTATAAGATGTTTTCTCGTGCCACATGATCCATCTGTTCTTTTGAGTTCAGGGATATTAGGTTCTGCTTTCCTTGTTCACATGTGTCTACACCTTCCTTGGAACATCAAAAAACACTAATGTCCCCAACACAGCACTGAGAGATTTCCTTTCTCCTTTGCAAAGCAGCTGTCAGGGCTAGTGCCATTTGACACCGCTGGTGTAGGGGAGACTGGTGATGGAGACTAAGTGAGGCCTTGGGAAAATGTTGATAACTGAACACTGGGATTCCTCTGACTGCCTTGTGTCCACGATGAGCGCTTCATTGAATCTAAAGGATCTCTGAGGCAAATCTTTTGTTTGTTGTGATTTTTTAACACCAGGCCTTGTGTGGAGTGCTATCTTCAAGACAAACGGGATTCTGAGTCATGCAATCAAAAGTGCAACACTGCTCAAATCTCTATCAACCTCACAGCAGGTAAGGACAACACGTTCTGGCTCAGAGAAGCATCTACATTACTGTCATTAATTCATAATTAAAGATCTGTATGGCATTTTTGTTGCCTGTTACAGTTGCACTGGATCCCTGTCATTAATTCTTATCACCCTATACAGGCTAAAATTTACCTTTTTGCTTGCTTGCAAAATTCGATTGACTAAAATTACAAAAAGGGCATGCATATCCCTCATCGTCTTTCTGGGTTCATATTATCTTGAGAAATTATGGTGTTAAAGCTGTTTTCGATGGCTTTTGTTCGTACAAAATATAGCAAGATCTCATGCTATCTGTTTGCATTCAGGGGATGACTCTCAGCTACTACTACACCAAACGTTTGGCTCAATATCTGTAAAGCTGACTGAATTTCAGCCATTTTGGGGTTTGCAAACATTAAAATGGTTGTGGCGGACATATTGATCCAGTTTGATGCCTACATAGTCGGTTGTAGATACTGTATAACCAATTTACCGGGTATGCTAAAAGAGTTTAATTAAAATCTATCCAGCAGTTCAGAACATATTTTGCTGGGTTATAAAAACTTTTATTGAAGTAATAATCCAGTGACATCTTATCAAAAATTACCAACTATAAATGGATAAGAACAAAGTGTATTTAGACCGCATACTCCGATTTGATTGGTACAAGAAAGACCAAAGAAAACAAAAAGCCCTACTCAAAAATAAATACGTAAATGTGAGAGACCATGGGCAGGTTCAAACAAAAACACAAAACATTTATTTACCAATCAATGTTGGTCCTTCTTGAAATTAATTTAGAGCCAGCACTGGACCACAGTTGGCCTTTTGGGGATGCCTATGATATATTACCATGAGTGCAAGAAAACATGTTCAGGAAAATATAAAACCAAAAACATTATTTTTCAAGATTATTATGGGTCCAGGGGCCTCATGTATTAACCGTGCGCACGCACAAAAACATTGCGCACGTCACTTTCCACGCAAAGTGGCGTATGTATCAAATCTGATATGAACGGGAATATCTGCGCATCCACGTACAAATCCACGGCTGCTCCCCTGCTTGCGTACGCACGTTTCTGTGGTTATATTTCCTTTGGCGACACTTACAGGTGTTTCAGAGAAACTGAAGCCCCACAGTCTGTGGTTGACTTTAAGAGCGGCTTGAAGACCTTTCTTTTCAACCGAGCATACTTTACTCCTCATGATTCTACTTTTGATCTTAGTTGATACTGTTGTTGATTTTAATTGTTTTATTATTTGTCTTATTGACATTCAAATATGTTGCACCTTGTAGCACTTTGAGATTTCCATTAATGAAAAGTGCGTTATAAATTGAATTCATTATTATTATTATTATTATTATTATTATTATTAACTGTTCATGATGTGAAAATGATTAATATTCCCTCCAAACACACGATTAACAAGTATTACATCCACATGACGCAGTGAAATAAAGGACGCGCAACGTTGTGCCAAAAATAAATTTAACAGGAACGGATTCATTCAGCCTTACTGGAGGTTATAATAAATAGTGTAACACGCAGAGCATTTATTTAGAAACAGATATAGTTTTCCGATCTAGGATATGGCTTATCAGCCGTTTTCAGAAATAATAATTTTCCAGTTTGGCACTGCATGCTGCGCTCTGGGGAGCCGTGCATCACGCGTGCATACAGAAGCAGCGGTCAAACTGTTCCACAGAGGGAGCTGCAGGTCGATCGGGACTGTGCAGTCCAGTCCACACAAAGCCGGATCATGTCCAATGGAATGGTCTCATCCATATGTTTCCAAAGGCTGAGTGGTCGCGCTTGGAGCGCGCGCGCACCCTCACCGGTGTCGACACGGCAGCTGGAGGTGTTTCATTATCTGCGTTTATTGTAGATTTCTCCAAAATGACACGTGAAAGTACACCTTATATAACTTGTAGGAGAGCAAAAGCTTCACAGACAGACTGCGCACAGGGCTGCGGGGCGCGCGCTGCGTCTGGAGACTCCAACATCATGTCATGAAAAGTCTCCACCAAGACGCACAGACTCGTTTCTTCACATCATCTACATAAACAAAGATCTATGTTCTAGCAAACATCCAAGTAAGTTCCTCTGTGTTTACAGTAATAATGGTAATAAACTCGTGCGCAAAGTTAATATTTCCACACAGAATGAATGAATGAGCCGGTTCGCGCACCACAGCAGGGTGCGCGCGCACACAAATACCGACAATCACTCGTTCTTTGCATGATGAACACATTTTATTACTATTCTTACTTAGGATGTTTGTCCTCACTCATATTATATTGAATTCATTATTTTCCCGAATCTAGAAATCATTTCTGATCGCGCAGGGATCAAACAAACATGTCCTTCACACATGCAGGAAGTAATTTGCATCTGTTTAACATATGTAAATGTAGGCGTGTCAGGGGAGGTGTCTCACGTGCGCTCAGTTCCACGTCAATTGTGATGTACAAAAGGAATGTGCGTGGATTCAGGTGTACGCACAGTTTGATAAATCTGGATCTTTTTGTGCGTAGACACTTTTCTGGATTTCACCGTACGTCACTTTCCAGTAGGAAATCCACGCAGGTTTTTGATACATGAGGCCCCAGATCTGGAACAAGATTCAAGATATCAAGATTTATTATTCTATTATTTATTTTATTTTATTTATTTAATAATATAAATAAATAATAAGAATAAACACTGCAAAATGTCACATCATGTTGATACTGATCTGTTTCTTGTTGCTGCGTTCATCTGTGACTATCTGCTCATGTTCGTGCTGCTGTTTATAATGATGTTTTTCTACTACATTAGGGCTTAGTGTATTACTAGCTGATGTCTCTCTTAGTTAATCCTAGATGTTATTATTGTTTTTCTCTTGCATTTGTTGTTGGATGTAACTGGGACCCTGTGTACATAATCTCGTTTTCAACACATGTACTACATGCGGTGCAAATGACAATAAATTCTCTCTGACTCTGACTCTGATCTCTCTGAAGGACAAAAAGAGAATCAACAAACGACCAGAACACTATACACTCACATGTGCCCACTGCCCACACAAACATCTTTTTCTCTATTCACTGTGCGCAGTTGTCACAAAATTTTTGCTTTTTGCTGTGACCATTGCACACTGTAGTACTGCATTTCCTGCACCAATTGGTGGCTTTGCAGTCTGTTTCTTGGACACATCTGGCACCTCTTTCTCTTCTGTTGGCCCTCTGTGCCTCTCTCCTGTTACTTGTTTGCAACTTTTGTCACTCCACATCTTCCAGTTGCTTCAGTGATGTCAGTTGGTAGGTTCAGGGTACCTTGGGTTGTGTAGAAAACTTCCAAAGAGCACACACATTGGTACATTCCAGTTCTTCTCACTTCCTGCAAGAATGGTCACTCCAATGAAGGCCATGAGCTCCTCTTTGCTTAGATTTTTCCACTCTTTTCCTCTTCTTATTGTGACTCTTCTTCCCTCCATGTTTGTTCATGTCAACATCTCTTCTAATATACTATCCATCCATCCATTATCTTTTACCCGCTTCTTTCATTTTTGGGTCACGGGGGTCGCCGGTGCCCATGTCCAGCAATCACTGTGCGTGGGGCAGTGTACACACTGGACGGGTTGCAAGTCTATCACAGGGCCACATAGAGACAAACCACCATTCATTCTCTCACTCACACTTAGGGTCAATTTAGAGTTACCAATCAGCCAAACATGCATGTTTTTAGTCTGTGGGAGGAAACCGGAGTACCCGGAGGGAACCCACGCATGCACGGAGAGAACATGCAAACTCCACCCAGAAAGGCACGCAGATTTGAACCAGGGACCTGCTTGCTGAGAGGCAGCAGCTCTACCAGTTGCACCACCGTGCTACTCTTCTAATATACTCTCAGTGATAAACTGCTTTCATGCATCTATTGGAGAGATGGTGCTAAACCCAGGTGCAGGCCCTGACCGACTTCTCAGTAAATTGTGGCTTGGTGTTAAAAGAGGCATACAGATTTTTAAAATAATTTATATATAATATAATAATATATAATAGGTTACCTAACGGGTTTGCATTTGTTACAAGGAATTATGAATACAATGAGTCTCTACACAACAAATGCAGTAATATCAGCTGGCTTACTAAACTAGTGTAATGTTAGCTAGCTTAAAGCTCCACTGACATCATCTTTTAACTTTCCAAAAAATGGCACAACATATATAAATATTAAGATTGACCTCTGACCGTTTTTGCTAAAACAATGTGAAATGAATGAAAATTCCTCCCAAAAACAGTTTAAAATTAGCGCCGTTTTTTTAACACGATAAATAGGGATATCCCCGTCGCAGGATGATGACGTCATAACAAGAAACGTCTCTCCTGCGCACCTTGAAAACAATGAGGAGATACAAACTCGATCCGTCCAATTTAGCCATTTAAAAGTTAATATTTTAGCGGATTGTCTGCAGAGAAGCCAAAGTTATTTCCAGTAAACAGCAGGTTATAATTTTTTTTCAGCTCCTGCTGGTTTTTGGAGACTTTTCACTTCAGGACGTGAGCAGCTCTGTGAGGACTTACAGCATAGTTTCCACAGCACTGAAATGGTAATATATTAGTTAATGTTTCTAATAATTATTCAACATTAATTTATAGTTTAAAAAATTAGTCCCTTTTAAAATATCTGTTAAATATATTATTCTTTTATTTTATTTTGTTTGTGTTTTCAGGTTTCCAGGTCTCCAGTCCATCACCTGAGGCTCTTCCTGAACCACTAGTACAACCCAGACTTTCACATCACAGCAGGTAAGATTGCATCAACAAAAAGAATAGTACTCAACAATATTCTTTGATGTAAATCTGTTGATTTTCTGTGGTTCTGATGAGGGAAGTGACAAAGTGGATGCAGCATTCAGCCCATAATGGACCCAGATGTCCCCTGCGTCCAGACCTACAACACCTGGACATCCAGGAGCGTGCACGAGGAGGTGGTGGAGTCTGAAGAAGTACAAGCAGCAGGATGAGGAGAAACTAGACCGATGTCCCCTGCGTCCAGACCTACAACACCTGGACAGGAGGGTGGACGAGGAGGTGTTGGAGTCATTTTTACAGAGCTGATGAAGTCAAACACCACTTGCTGATTTTTTTAAACTCAATTTTTTTTGATAATCTGTTCATATTAATGTTTCCCCAGAGGTTTTCATTTATTTGATAATATGGGATGGTTTTATTTTAATAAAATGTTTTTTTCAACATTCACCAATTTTGTTTTTACTAAAGTATGAGCTGTGAGTTGTAGATGCACGAATGAAATTAAAACAGATACACAAATATTCTCACAAAGAATAACTCAACACTAACAGATAATATAGTGTACTACTGTAACTTTATTTACACATAACTACAGAAACACTTGGTTCATTGTTATCCTTTTTTTTTCAAACAATATGTTCATTTGAACAGTCAGAAAAAATATTAAATTCATTGATTCATTTTCATCTCAATGCTCTGGCCAGTTGTAGTATTTCTGCATATTTTAATGTCTTGATGCACAAACGTAGCTTTCTGCAGCAGTCCTGATGTTCTACAGATCCTGAAGATGTCTCCATCTGCTGTTTAACAATATCAAGGTTTGTTCTCCACCTGGGTCCACTTTTCAGGTGAAGACATTTCTGTGAATTGATGATAAAACACACAGACAAACACAGTATATATCATATGCAGTATACTGTATATTAAGACAATGGGTCAAACTAATGTCTTCAGACTCCACCACCTCCTCGTCCACCCTCCTGTCCAGGTGTTGTAGGTCTGGACGCAGGGGACATCGGTCTAGTTTCTCCTCATCCTGCTGCTTGTACTTCTTCAGACTCCACCACCTCCTCCTGGATGTCCAGGTGTTGTAGGTCTGGACACAGAGGACATCTGGGTCCATTATGGGCTGATTGCTGCATCCACTTTGTCACTTCCCTCATCAGAACCACAGAAAATCAACAGATTTACATCAAAGAATATTGTTGAGTACTATTCTTTTTGTTGATGCAATCTTACCTGCTGTGATGTGAAAGTCTGGGTTGTACTAGTGATTCAGGAAGAGCCTCAGGTGATGGACTGGATGACACGATTCGGTTCCGGTGGAGGACGCAGACCCAGAATGCAGGCGAACAGGACTCAGAGACACAGATGTAAAATAATAATCACTTTAATAAACAAAACAAAAAGACTGAACGGTGCAGTCACTTACAAAACGAGGGAATGATAGATGGCTCCACCAGACATCAGGGAGGAATGGATTTGATTTGATTTTATGACCCGGCGAGGAACAGATGAAATGAGAGGGCTTTTATACACTGAGGGATAGTGAGTAAAACTCAGAGCACCTTGGCAGGCGGCAGGTGAAAGTGATTAGCTATGGACAACAGGTGAAAATGATTAGCGATGAGGCATGAACTGAGGAGTGAGCAAAAACAGAAAAAACATGACAGGCGCAGAGCCTGACAGGCGCAGATCATGACAGAACCCCCCCCTCAAGGGTGGCACCCGACACCCCCAAGAAGGACCCCCCAAAAGAACAAGGGCGGGCGGAGGGAGGCAACCGGCAGGACGGCGGGCCAACACCGGCCAGATCCGGGGGACGCCCAGGAGGACGCCCATCACCATCAGCCAGATCCGGGGGTTGACCTGGAGGCCGCCCATCGCCATCAGCCAGATCCGGGGGTTGACCTGGAGGCCGCCCATCGCCATCAGCCAGATCCGGGGGTTGACCTGGAGGCCGCCCATCGCCATCAGCCAGATCCGGGGGTTGACCTGGAGGCCGCCCATCGCCAACAGCTGGTTCAGGAGGTCGTCCATCGAGCGGCGATGCGTTAGGCGGGCGACCGGAGCAACGCCCAGCAACGGCCGGAACACCTTCGTCGGCCGGAACACCTTCGTCGGCCGGAACACCTTCGTCGGCCGGAACACCTTCGTCGGCCGGAACACCTTCGTCGGCCGGAACACCTTCGTCGGCCGGAACACCTTCGTCGGCCGGAACACCTTCGTCGGCCGGAACACCTTCGTCGGCCGGAACACCTTCGTCGGCCGGAACACCATCGTCGGCCGGAACACCATCGTCGGCCGGAACACCATCGTCGGCCGGAACACCATCGTCGGTCGGAAACAAGACCCCGACAGTAGGGACTTGGTCGGCCGGTCCCGAGTCGTCGATGGCAGAACCACGAGAGCCGTTGACACCCGAGACGACCCCAAGCGTAGGGATGTCGAGCGGCGAGACATCGTCTGCGTTGTCGGGACCCCCGTCATCGAGATCCTCGTCGTGGGGACCCTCGTCGAGCGGCGAGACGTCTTCAGGACTCTCGTCATCAGGATCCTCGAGTCCCTCGTCTTTGTGAGGACCCTCGTCGAACGGCGAGACGTCTTCAGGACCCTCGTCTTTGTGAGGACCCTCGTCGAGCGGCGAGACGTCTTCAGGACCCTCGTCGTCAGGATCCTCGAGACCCCCGTCTTTGTGAGGACCCTCGTCGAGCGACGAGACGTCTTCAGGACCCTCATCGTCAGGACCCTCTGCTGAGACGTCGTGAGGACCCTCTGCTGAGACGTCGTGAGGACCCTCTGCTGAGACGTCGTGAGGACCCTCTGCTGAGACGTCGTGAGGACCCTCGTTGTCGTGCTCCACTGTGAAGTCATCTGGACCCTCTGCGTCTGGACCCTCGGCGTCTGGTCTCTCTGCGAAGCGTCGAGGTCTGCAGCAGCCGAAGCGTCGAGGTCTGCAGCAGCCGAAGCGTCGAGGTCTGCAGCAGCCGAAGCGTCGAGGTCTGCAGCAGCCGAAGCGTCGAGGTCTGCAGCAGCCGAAGCGTCGAGGTCTGCAGCAGCCGAAGCGTCGAGGTCTGCAGCAGCCGAAGCGTCGAGGTCTGCAGCAGCCGAAGCGTCGAGGTCTGCAGCAGCCGAAGCGTCGAGGTCTGCAGCAGCCGAAGCGTCGAGGTCTGCAGCAGCCGAAGCGTCGAGGTCTGCAGCAGCCGAAGCGTCGAGGTCTGCAGCAGCCGAAGCGTCGAGGTCAGCAGCAGCCGAAGCGTCGAGGTCAGCAGCAGCCGAAGCGTCGAGGTCAGCAGCAGCCAGTACAGAGTCCTTTGCGGCTGGTCCCTGATCCGGACCAGTGTCTGGTGGATCAGGAACTGGTGCATGACCCGCTGAAACCAGTCTTGGTACTGGAACAGCAGGAGCCAGTCTGGGTGCTGGCACCAGAAGGGCCAGTCTTGGTGCTGCTGGACCTGAGCTGGGAGGTACGACCTCTGGA
>JBBPBX010036607.1:0-22781 GCA_038048925.1 Garcialebias charrua | reverse complement strand
AATTTTCATAAGACATTTGTGCTTTTGAAATTGTGGACCTAAAAAAATTAATATGCGTTTTAGAAATTGTGGAACTAATTTTTTAATTAGCGGTGCCCACCTTTATCTACACCCTAGGACACATATGTCAAGGCGGCGGCCCGCGGGCCAGATCCGGCCCGCAAAACAATTATTTATGGCCCCCTGGATGATATTTAATAACTATTAGAGCCGGCCCGCAAGCCACAGAACACCG
The DNA here is from genome assembly GCA_038048925.1 of Garcialebias charrua. Lineage (NCBI taxonomy): Eukaryota > Metazoa > Chordata > Actinopteri > Cyprinodontiformes > Rivulidae > Garcialebias > Garcialebias charrua. The sequence goes on along the minus strand of JBBPBX010036607.1, from coordinate 22,546 downwards.
GCAGCCGGCTCTCAGCTGTAAACAAGGTGAAATGTCCGCTGCTAAGCTTCATTCTAACTCCGGCTGAAGTGGTGGAGGTGCTCAGCTTCATTCTAACTCCGGCAGAAGTGGTGGAGGTGGGGGGTGGGAGAAGTGACGATATTCCAATGCACAGCAACACTTTCCTCAGCCCTCCCCATCTTGTTTTCTCACAGACATAGTCTCGCGAGTTTTGGGTGCAGTGACTGACGAGACTTTAAGACAGCAGTGGAGCTATCGGTGCGAAGTAAACATGGATGCTCATGCTGCAGAACTAGCAAACAAGCAAACGAAAACTTATTATTTTCACACAGAGTGGGAGGAGGAGTATTTTTTTGTTTATTCTAATTCGAAGTCTATTTGCCTCATCTGTAATTCGAGCGTTGCCTTGCCCAAAAAGTGTAACTTGGAGCGGCATTTCAAGACGATGCACAAACTGTTTGAGACAGATTTCCCTCCTAAAAGTTGTTTATGGACTCAGAACATGCGGGAGCTAAAACACAAGCTTGCAGCACAGCAATCGATCTTCACTCAGCCCAGCACAAAAGGTAAGGTTGCTACGATCGCCTCCTACCGTGTTAGCTGCATCCTGGCTCAACATAAGAAGTCTTTCAGTGATGGAGAAGTTATGAAAGAAGCGTTTATTATTCTGCATTATTCACCTGGATTATTGAGCATAAATCAGGATGTTATTCTTTTATTCACCTGGATTATTGAGCATAAATCAGGATGTTATTCTTTTATTCACCTGGATTATTGATCATGCATCAGGATGTTATTCTGTTATTTACCTGGATTATTGAGCATAAATCAGGATATTATTCTGTGTTATTTACCTGGATTATTGAGCATAAATCAGGATGTTATTCTGTTATTTACCTGGATTATTGAGCATGCATCAGGGTGTTATTCTGTTATTTACCTGGATTATTGAGCATAAATCAGGATGTTATTCTGTTATTTACCTGGATTATTGAGCATGCATCAGGGTGTTATTCTGTTATTTACCTGGATTATTGAGCATAAATCAGGATGTTATTCTGTTATTTACCTGGATTATTGAGCATGCATCAGGATGTTATTCTGTTATTTACCTGGATTATTGAGCATGCATCAGGGTGTTATTCTGTTATTTACCTGGATTATTGAGCATGCATCAGGGTGTTATTCTGTTATTTACCTGGATTATTGAGCATGCATCAGGGTGTTATTCTGTTATTTACCTGGATTATTGAGCATAAATCAGGATGTTATTCTGTGTTATTTACCTGGATTATTGAGCATGCATCAGGGTGTTATTCTGTTATTTACCTGGATTATTGAGCATGCATCAGGGTGTTATTCTGTTATTTACCTGGATTATTGAGCATAAATCAGGATGTTATTCTGTTTATTTACCTGGATTATTGAGCATAAATCAGGATGTTATTCTGTTATTTACCTGGATTATTGAGCATAAATCAGGATGTTATTCTGTGTTATTTACCTGGATTATTGAGCATAAATCAGGATGTTATTCTGTGTTATTTACCTGGATTATTGAGCATGCATCAGGGTGTTTTTCTGTTATTCACCTGGATTATTGAGCATAATTCAGGATGTTATTCTGTGTTATTTACCTGGATTATTGAGCATGCATCAGAGTGTTTTTCTGTTATTTACCTGGATTATTGAGCATAAATCAGGATGTTATTCTGTTATTCACCTGGATTATTGAGCATAATTCAGGATGTTATTCTGTGTTATTTACCTGGATTATTGATCATGCATCAGGATGTTATTCTGTTATTTACCTGGATTATTGAGCATAAATCAGGATGTTATTCTGTTATTCACCTGGATTATTGAGCATAAATCAGGATGTTATTCTGTGTTATTTACCTGGATTATTGAGCATGCATCAGGGTGTTTTTCTGTTATTCACCTGGATTATTGAGCATAATTCAGGATGTTATTCTGTGTTATTTACCTGGATTATTGAGCATGCATCAGTGTGTTTTTCTGTTATTCACCTGGATTATTGAGCATAAATCAGGATGTTATTCTGTGTTATTCACCTGGATTATTGAGCATAAATCAGGATGGTATTCTGCATTATTCACATGAGTTATTGATCATAAGTGTTTATTGAGGCTTTATTTAATATTTTATTTAATTCATTTATTCATTCATTTAAAAGAGACAAAATAAAACAAATTCATAAAAAAAACATTGAATGAAAAGAGTGCAGAAAGAAGAAAAAAAACTTCTATCACCTCCTTATAATAAACATTGAACCAGTCCGGCCCTTGGCTTGTAGCAAATTTGTTTTTTTGGCCCTCGGTGTATTTGACTTTGACACCCCTGCCCTAGAACTTCAAGATAACAGTTGTAAGCATGTTGCTCTCAGGTGGTGGGTCCCCATCCCTACACTCCCTGGTCTCTCTGTTAATTGTCTTGCTTATCTCCTCCATTTTGTTGTCCAGGTGTTTGTGATTGTCATGCTGTGTGTTCATGTACCTGTATATAAAGTCAGGGATTTTTTAATTGATAAAGCTCTGTATATGTTGTATAACACAATCATTGTTCCACATTTAATCTATTGTATTGAGGTTTGGGGAAAAGCGTGCAAAACAATTATCGTATTCATTGGCGTATAAGTCGCACCGGAGTATAAGTCGCATCAACCTAATCATGCCCAATTAAATGGAAAAATCAACGTATAAGTCGCATCGGCCTATAAGTCGCACCGGCCTATAGGTCGCACCTCACGTGAACTGGTGTTTTGCCCAAAATGGACTGGCTGCCAAATTGTTTGGAAGGACTTTTGACAAGATTATCACATAAAAACTACAGTATTTTGTTTGATGTGTCTTAGTTGAACTTTTCATTAATAAATGAACATTATTTTGGACTGGCTGCCAAATTGTTTGGAAGGACTTTTGACAAGATTATCACATAAAAACTACAGTATTTTGTTTGATGTGTCTTAGTTGAACTTTTCATTAATAAATGAACATTATTTTGGACTGGCTGCCAAATTGTTTGGAAGGACTTTTGACAAGATTATCACATAAAAACTACAGTATTTTGTTTGATGTGTCTTAGTTGAACTTTTCATTAATAAATGAACATAATTTTTGTATATTTTGTGTCTTTCATCATTTATCTTTAAAGATAAACACATAAAAATATATTTTTATTAGCTGACATTACAGTAAAAAACGTGTCTCAGTTTAAAATGATGACAGAAACAGATACTGTATTTATTTTATGGTTTTTATTTATTTATTCAAAACCATTGAAGTCTTCATCTTCTGTGTCACTGCACCATTTTTGGACCAGGCAGATGTCAACAGTGTAGGTACTGTAAAGGGTTTCTTAGCGCCCATAGCGGCCGAAACTGGTACTGCACCATTTTTGGAGTTTTTGACCAAAGTCAAATTATGACCAAAATATTGGAAAAATCGACGTATAAGTCGCACCGGCCTATAAGTCGCAGGGCTTAAAAATGTAGGCAAAAAGGTGTGACTTATACGCTGGAGAATACGGTACAAAGCCTGTTTTTATTTTACAAAAGAGAGCTATAAGAGTAATCACCAGAAAACATTTCAGTCACCCGTCAAACACCTTGTTTCTTCAGCTAAATTTATTGAAATTCCAGGAATTGGTAGAATATAGTATTTTATCAGTTATGTATAGGGCTCATAATAACACATTACCTTTAAATATCCAAAGAAATTTAGACAAAGTTATTACAATCTTAAAGGGACAGATATTCATCAAACCACAATTCAGAACCAGCTTAAAGGGACGGTCTACCTCAATTCAGGGAGTTGGATTGTGGAATGTTCTGGAGAGTGATGTTAAAAATGCAAAATCAATGTATACATTTAAGAAAAAGGTCAAAAAGGACTTGCTCAAAAACTATATATGATGTAGCTTAGTGTGTTTGTGTATTACACTTATGTTGTACTTATGATGTAGCTTAGTGTGTTTGTGTATTACAGTTAGAAAAATTAAGTAGAGTTATTCATTTTGTGATGTAGTTTGTGTATTACAGTTAGAAAAATTAAGTAGAGTTATTCATTTTGTGATGTAGTTTGTGTATTACAGTTAGAAAAATTAAGTAGAGTTATTCATTTTGTGATGTAGTTTGTGTATTACAGTTAGATAAATTAGTAGATTTATTCATTTTGTGATGTAGTTTGAAGGTTATCATTGGTTGAACAAACTGTGAAATAAGGGGCAGATATAATAAGATTTCATCTTCTTTCTGCTCCTTTCATTTTATCCTACTTGTATTCTTGTATCTGATGAAACTGTTTTGTATTGTTCTTTTAAAATGAATGAATAAACATCAAATCAAATCAACGGCCCAGTCAGAGTCCAGAACCTGAACCTGAAGGTGGGACCTTCAGAGAGCTGAGCAGAAACCTCAAAGAACTGAAGCAACAATGGAAAGAAGAGTGGGTCAGAACTCCTCCAGAACCAGGAGAGAGACTGATGAAGTCCTGCAGAGAACCACAGCAGAGGGTTCTGCTGCTGAAGGAGGTTCTGTTGGGTCAGAGGCACAAGCTGAGGTTAAATTTTAATGATTTTAGAACTTGTTAAGGATCATCCATCCAGCCATCCAGCTAACTGTCTATTCATCCATCAATTCAGCTAAAAGTCTATTCATCCATTCAGCTAAAAGTCTATTCATCCTTGTATCTGATGAAACTGTTTTGTATTGTTCTTTTAAAATGAATGAATAAACATCAAATCAAAAATAAGTCTGTCCCATAGCAAAGCAAAATTGAAGATAAGATCTCATTTATGTCACATTTACGGATCCTAGACATCAATGAGCACTAATCAAGACCAAAGTGGTTTTCTCATTCTTCTCAAATGTCTCTCCTGAGAAATATGTCTCACAGTGAGCACTGTGCGAGTTCTCTAAATTCTCTTACAGCTGTCTCTTTTTCTTGTCTCAGTTGTGAGAAAAATGAGACATAATGTGCTGCTCTCAAATTTGTCTCAATTTGATATCCTTGGAAGCACACTCTCTCATGGCTGTCTCTCATTGCTCTCCATTTGAGTTCTCAGCCAAAAGAAAACTGAGATGAGTGTAAGCGCTCACATGAGTCTTAATAAGAATTAATAATTTATCTCAATGATATCTCAGCTTATCTCATGCCAAAATAAAGACAATTCAGGAAAAATAAAATTGAGATGGTTTATTCACATAATATTCATAATATTCAACTTACAAAATTTGTTGATTTCCTACACAAGTCATACTACTCAATGACAACTTTGAGTTCCAAAACTTAACCCATTCAACAACAATGTGCTCAAAACACACCTTTTTGAGACTTTAAAATGTGTGAACTTTCTAGATGTTAATATTTTACTGTCAAATTTACGATTTTCTGACAGTAGTGTGCAGGTTTCTTTTACTGCTACAATAGAGTTTTGCTTTGAATTATGCACAAAAGTCTTGGGAAGTGTAACAAAAACTGTTTTAACAATTGTTCAAGTCACACTTATGATACAGAGACACCTAATAATGAAAAACATTCATGGCACGAGTTCATATGGGTGGGTCGTGGGATTTTTCATAGTTGTTTTAATGATTGATCTTTATGGGAATGCTATACAAGCATTCACCGTATTGTTTACGTGTTTCTCTTTTTACTCGTTACTATACGTCTTCCATACATTTTGTTTAAAAGCATCTCATTCCAAAATTTTTGTGCTAACAATTCATATATCAAAGTTCCTTCGGGGCATTCTGGCTGTGACTTTTGATATTTCAGCTATTTATCTTTTAATAGCCATTTTGCTTTTCAGCCACTTTTTTTCCTATTGGAAATGAATGGAGCCGTTTTCAATACCCTTATTTAAAATCTTTCAAAATCTTTATACTGTAGCACCTTACACATTTTGTTCTGTTTCTGCTCTTTTGACTTTGCTAATTATTAACTGAACTAATTTTAGGATTTTTTTCTAATTACAGCTTTATTCTGCTATTTTAGATATAATTTTGCTTCTTTCTGCTTTTTTCTACTTTTGTGATTGTTTCTGCTAATTTGAGCTATTGGTGCTTCTTGCAGTTGCTTTATCTTTCGGCTATTTGCTGCAGTTTTAGCTAATGTTCAGCTGCCATTAATTAAAGTTAGCCTTTTTAAATCAAATTCTCATTTTGGTGGCTCTCGTTTGCTTTATGCTTAGTTTAGCAAATGTGTTCCTTTTACTTCTTTTTGCTTATATCAGCATGTTCAGCTTCACTTCACTTCAGCTGTTTTACTGCACATTCTAGCAATTTTAGCTATTTTACAACAAAATAATGTGATGTACTTGCGACCTGTCCAGGGTGTACCCCGCTCCTCGCACTGTGACTGCTGGATATGGGCCCCAGTGACCCTGAAAGGAAGAAGCCAGTATAGATAATGGATGGATACAACAAAATACAATATTTTTCTGCATACTTTAGCAAAACACATGCCAATTCAATTTATTTTGTTAAAATTAGCATGTTAAGCTACATTTGAGTAATTTTAACACCCATATTTGCTGTTTAAGCTATTTTATAACAAATTGTCCCTTTTTGTACTTGTAATCTTTTTTCTGCTAATTTGACATTTTTACATCCTTTTAACCATCTGGGTGCTAATTTCAATTTGTGTCAGCTACCTTTACCTTGTTTATGCCAAATTATTTTTTTTCTGCCATTTCAGCAATAATTCTGCTCCTTTCTATTGTTTTTCTGCTAACTTAAACCTATGCTGTCTGTCTCTCTGTGTGTCTGTGTGTCTGTCTGTCTGTCTGTCTAATTCATCCAACATTGCATTACCTTACTTTTAGAGAAGCAAGGGGACAATAGTTTTTCAGAGATTTCTTGTCTAAAATCAGTATGTCAGTAGATAGTGACAGAGTGAAGAAATATGTTTAAAATATATTGTTAGAAAAGTTACATACAGCTCCTTTAAGAGCAGAGACATCATCTGTGCTTCCTGTCCAAAATCATAATTTGAACTCTGAACTCTTGGCGGGCGGGCACATCCATGCTAGAGGGCAGGGGGTGGGTTATACCAACACTGTCATTAACTTGCATAGTAATATCTTTAAAAAGGGGATTACAACAGGCATAATATTTAATGTAGAATTTATAGTTCTACTATGACATTATTATGCACATCATTTTCGCTTTTTATAAGCTTGAAACAGACTGCTATGTTCTGCACCTGTTTCCTCCCCCCCCTCCTTGCTCTCATTTGGTTGCGTCTGTTGGAGTCTTGCATCGTCACAGCAGTCAGCAGAGAGACAAGTAGCACGTGGACCAAACTCAGCTAAGGTAATGAGACATTTTTATTTTTATTTTATCAAATTCAGATTGTTTCCAGTTTTGAATTACTGCACTCATTACAGCCTGGTGACCATGTTTTGTTTAATCAATTCTAATAGTGCACCGTGAGTCGTTAGCTGCCTTAAAACATGCTAGCTAAAAATAAAAACATGCTAGCTTGCTAGTTAGCTTGATGCTAATGAGGTTAAGAAATGACCATAGTTATAGTCTAAACGGACAATTTTATATTTTCTGTTGATAAAACCATTAAAATATTAGAATTATTTTATTGAATTCCAGTTTAGTTTATGAAATTAAAGCCAACAGGAAAAAACAAAACGTCTGAAAGGTAATGGCATGATCTATATGTACATTTTTTTAATGATATAACTTGTATATTTATTTTAAGATTATTTTCAGACAAATTATGACAAAAGACGTTGAACTAGGTCAGGATGAAGTTAACTTTATAGGGAATGGGCCGCTCCGGTATCGGTATTCTGGTTCGATACCAGTATAATTTACGTATCAGATTTTTCTGACCCGACCTGCAGAGATCGATCCACGATCACGTGAGGACTTAGTGAGCAGCACTGTAGCTAACAGCTGTTGACGTATGAAACTATCCGTCCCAGAATTCGTTATTTGGTTCACTTTAGATCAGAAAGGAGAGATACACTGAAAATACAACAAACGCACGTAATTTAAAGTTCCAAAAACCAGTTTAATTATAAGTTTGAAAAGTCACAGAATACATTTGTTCTATTTTCTAAAAGCCATTACATTTGTTTTAAAAGACGTGGACAGTGAGAGAGAGAGAGAGAGAGAAGGGAGAAGGGAGGGAGAGAGGGGGAAAAAGAGGGACAGGGAGACCCCGCATACGACCTTGGTGGGCTGCTTTTCCCATGGCCGGCTCCTTGCATTGACTGACGGAGGAGGAAAAACCCATTGCTTTTATTCTTTTGTAGGGCGTTGCCTGCTCTTCCACCAACAAGAAGAAGTTTCTGCTTTTTTCAGCTCATACGAGAGCTAACGAGGGGGAAGGGTGGCTGAAGAGCCACACAGAACAAGGAGACTTCCAGTGACTTCCTTACAGAGTCATATATCTTAAAGTCATAAAACTGACAGACAGAGAGGCGCCAAAAGTCTCTTCCCAAACCAATCAGATCCAAAGTGAGCACTTCTTCAGAACCAGACATGCTCACATCCTGTGTCCCCTCAGCAAATTCTCACCACTCTACAAGAAAAACTGATCATCTGAACACCATGTGAAAAACCCCTTAAGACAAATATATTTTTTATTTCATAACAATCCCCCTTTGGACCTCATTTATCTGAGGTCCATCCCAAAAGAAATAAAATCACACCTAATAACGCAGCTAAGCGCATATATCCACCTTATTCTTGGGGGTGTCACTGTAGAAACGAAGGCATGCAGCAGCACCCGCAAGTTATGAGTATGCCTAAGAAAATAGCCAATGATACCATTATAGATACAAACACCTGTTTCCGGGGACCGAAGATCTTTACCAGCCAATTGTCCAGTGGGTCGTCCAGACCCGAATGAATTTATTAATATGCAAATTGTAGAATATAAGGAAATATATGCAAACTATGAACGATATTAATAGTAAGCGCTTCAAGATATTGCAGAGTTATAAACCTTAAGTTTCCCAGTTTCCTCCTCCAGCAGCAAGGCAGTATATCTCTCTTGAACACACAAAAATAGAGAAAGAACACAAGATTTATATCATCATCACAGAAACATTAGTATACTTTTTACACGTACTCAGGGGCATTCCCCTTGGGTGCTCGGGGATATTGAATCCTCCTATGTCCCCGAGTTTTCTTCGTGTAATGTGAGACTCTAATATGTAGTGTTTTTATCGTTCTAGGTGTCTGTTCTATGTGTGCATATTCCAGCACCGAGCGGCCCCATAAAACAGAGTCCTTCTGGGCCCCGCACGCAACTATACCCGGCTACTTTCGTCTATCAAGGCACGAGAGTTCGAATGCGACCTCTTCTTGTCGTCCAGCCCAATCTTTTAGCTCCTTCCTGGTTCACGGGTTGGAGCACACTGAACCGTGTGGATCCCCTGGCATTGACACGCACTGCCTGTGGTGTGCGTTCAGCGACCCCACACGGGTCCGTACTTGACCAGGGCTGTCTGGTCTTGCCTCCCCTGGGGCCTCATGTATCAACCATGCGTGCGCACAAAAACATTGCGCACGTCACTTTCCACGCAAAGTGGCGTATGTATCAAATCTGATATGAACGGGAATATCTGCGCATCCACGTAGAAATCCACGGCTGCTCCCCTGTTGGCGTACGCACGTTTCTGTGGTTATTGTTCCTTTGGCGACACTTACAGGTGATCTGTGAAACCGTGTCCACGATGTGAAAACAATCATAAATCCCACCAAACACACATGATTAACGATTATTACATCCACATGGACGCAATTAGATGAGTGGATATAAAAGCATGCGCCAGATAGTGGCAACAATATTGACAACAATGAGATGTAATTTCTTTAGATAAGAAGTTAACCAAGGTGTATTAACACGCCTACGTTTAGGTCAGTGGGTAAAGCGCTTGCCTTTAGTTCCAAAGGTCGTGAGATCGACTCCCGCATGGTACAACGTTTTTCTTTTTTTTTTCGTTCCAGATTGAAATACACATGAAAACTATTTACAAAACAATAAATCGTCTGCTTCCTTTCATTTCATGTATTGTTCTATTTCTTGTTGTTTCATTCAATAGTTTTCCTGTGGTCTTTAAATCTGGAATGAAAAAAAAAAACATTGTACCAAGCGGGAGTCGATCTCACGACCTTTGGGACGAAGGGCGGGCGCGTTCGCCACTAAGCTATACAGGCATGTTAGATCAGCTTGGTCAACTTCTTATTTAAAAGTGGATGGTTTGTTTTGCACTGTGCGTGCCGAATGAAGCCTTTTTCCGTGCTTCTCTGCCTCACTCAGAAGTGATTTCTGTTCACAGTCCGTGAAGTTCCTCTTTTTTCCACGTTCCGACATGGTTTGCAATGGAGCAGAGACGACATTCCTGTCGTGCATGGCATATTTGAATGACTTTGCATATTCATACGGAGGCGTGTCAAGGGCGGAGTCGGCCACTCTCTCATGTGCGCTGAATTCCACGTTGATTGTGTTGTACATAAGGAATGTGCGTGGATTCCGGTGTACGCACAGTTTGATAAATCTGGATTTTTTTGTGCGTGGACACTTTTCTGGATTTGTCCGTACGTGACTTTTCAGTAAGAAATCTACGCAAGTCTTTGTACATGAGGCCCCTGGACTCCGTTGAGAAAACTCCCTCAGCTGGAGCATTTCCAGGAACCACCTATCATAAACAGAATGTGCCACAGCAAACAACACCCAATCAATTATAAATCAGTAGTACAAAGAATGAATCATGCATGTTAGTTGGTTTGGAAGAGGCTTAATCTTCATTAGGGTTAATTATGAGTAGTTTTAAGGCGGTTCATACTTACAAAAAATACTGTACCTTTTCACTCAGCTTATAGCAGAAATTACACACATAAAAATAACATCACAAGCGGCGGCAGAGCATAATTAAAAAATAACATAGCAAGCGGCGGCAGAGCATAATTCACAAAACATTGTACACCTGTGGTTCTATACACATTTTCCCTAAGTCAATAAGTCACATGTCGTCTAGTCAAGTCAATGGCTATAAATCTACAGAACCACCATATCCCTCTGATCAGGTCCACTTCAGGTTTGAGTGGTTTTGAGCCTGCAGGCCAGGAAACATTTCCAAGGGGCGTCCCCCTCCTGCTTCACACACATTTCACAGAGGGGAAAAAACAGTGTTGTTAATTGCTCATTTGAAATATGCTTGCATCAATACTCCTTCCCCCATGCCATGATTAAAGAAAATAAAACGTTCAAGAACGATGCCGCCTCAATATCAACGCAAGTGAACTTTGTTTATAACGCCAATTTATCAGTTATCCTTATTATTCTTTGTATACTAAAATGTATTTACCATCTTTTAGTTAATTAGTTATTTCTAGGAACATTTTCGGCCTAGTTGTTTCTAGGAAACATTTACAATCTAGTTATTTCTAGGGACCAATTTCAACCTTTCTATTTTTAGAAACATCTGTCAACCTCTTAACCCCCTTTTGAAACAAAACTCTACCTTGTTTCAATTATGCCAAAGTTATTTGGTTAATAAATTGGAAATTGTGTCTAAATTTACCATCCTTTAACCTTAGCACTAGTGTCAGATGTTTCCTAAACCTCTGCCTATTGCCACCAGTAATTTGGTTTTCACAACCATATAGCTAACAGTAATCTACGATATCATCTCATTTTCTTTAAAATTATAATCATTTACCAAAATGTACCCCTTGTGACACATCAGAATCCCAACATGCACTCCGCCAAGGATAACTGCAAAAACAAAAATATAAAAGTTAACTCGTTTTGGGGCCAGGAGCTAGGATCATTTCCCTTGCTCCCCTTCAGCTTCACCACAGTTACAAGAACCAGAAAAAGCAAGTCGTCAGATCCACCTGAGCATAGTATAACTGAGAATCATGAGGCCTGCGCTGGCAGGCCCTAATGTGCCTATGTGTTTTATTAAAAATTTATCATAGCAGCTGTAGTTTTGATCCCGGCCACTAAGATCAACGACAGATCCTCACAGATCAATATGGGGTGTGGCCTTTGCTGGTATGAGTGACTTCAGGACCATTTGTTCTCTTGTCTGTTTGGAGAACGTGTTCAGCTTTCTCTTGTTCCAGCCCCCAGTGAGACGTTCACTGGGTTCTGATTCTCGTCCGGACCCCCAAATCCGGACCGTATATCCTGGCCATTTGTGTCTGATGACCATGTTTCGACAGTTCTTTGAGAAAGTCTTTGCCTCTGCTCGGCTGAAAGTTTTTGTGGACAGTCTTTTGTTCTTTCGGTGCCTTTGTTGTTTTCAGTCGTTCCTTGCGTATGCCCCTCAAAGTTCTTTGAGCAAGGTTGCATATGAGTTTGTTCTTCAGTTTCTGGACACACCTTCATATTAAATCTGATCCGATCTGATCAATAACCACAGTAGCCGAGATTCAAAAGTCAGATGCTGCATGTGTTTTGGCAGAGGCCTATCTTAATGCATATTTACCATTATGTGTTCTGTAAAGATGAGGTGGGATTCACAAGACTCACTCTTGTTCCATCAACACTGTTCAATGAGGCTATTTAAAAAATTGAAAAACTAAAAATTTAAAAAAAATCATTAACAGACCGGGATCAAATTAATTTTCTGTTAACAATCTTTATTATGGAACCTTCGACGGAGGCATCTTTTAATCTGATCTGCACAACAGATCCAAAACATTAGTTTACCTAAAAGTGAAATAATCAATTTAACCCTGAAATCAAAAAATACTGTAGCCTACTTTTATTTTAGAAAATATAATTTACGGTCTTCTAAGACCCCCTTGCTAGTATACAGTCTATGATAATTAGCAAATTCCTTGAGCCTCCTAAGACCTGCCTTCTTGTTGGATTTATTTATGTATCGTGTATATTTTCATGCCCTCCTAAATTGACAATTTGAAATTATTAAGCTCAGTGGCTCATTTATTCAAAGTAAAAATATGGGCTCTTTCATTTTGGCCTGTTGTTCCAGGTATATAACTGTTAGTCCAGGGGTGTCAAACTCATTTTGATCTGGGGGCCGCATACAGCTTAATCTGATCTCAAGGGGGTCAGACCAGAATACTCATTCCAAAAGTCCACTTTTGTCTTTATATTAGTGCAAAGAATAAAGAAATTATAAAAATATTAACATTAAATTAATTGTCCTTTTACATTTGTACTCAGTTTAACATTTAAGTGCATTACATATTAAAGAAATGATCAGTGATTGCACGTTTTAAAACATTTATTCAACAAACTGTTTTGTTAAATACCCTGATGCATGCTCCATAATCCATGTAGAGAAATCTAAAAAAGCTAAATCTGAGCTTCTGGACATACAAAAAAACAGTTCTGTTAAAACCCTTTCCTGCATGTTAAAAGTACATCAAAATTTAGAAATGAATGAATTTTAAATCCATTTTCCACATCTATAAATATGTATTCATTTAAGACCTGTCTGTGAGGGCTACTCCCTCCTTAGCACTTTGAGATTTCCATTAATGAAAAGTGCGTTATATATTGAATTCATTACTATTATTATTATTATTATTTATTCTTCAAACCCCAATCTGTCCCCTTCTTTTATTCATCTGACTCCAAACAGTTATTAAACTCTGTACCTGCATCCCTTTACTTTTATTAAATGTTTCAGAACGAATAACCCAACTGGATGACTAAATTAAAAAATAAAGTGACTCCGACCCGTTTTTGGTTTTTTCTAGAAATTATTATGCTCCTGTCTGCAGTACCTTTTTTCGTCCATCAGGGGTCTCCATTATACTCAGGCTCAATGTTGCCAGCTGTACGATAATTTTCGTATTTGTACGATAATTTTGCCCTCTGTACGATCAATAATCCCGACAAAGGCCAAAAATACAATAATTTCGCCATTCTGTAAACGTGTAGTTGTGATCGGTTTTCATCAGCCTGTCGCAACTGTCTGTCGGAGTTTTTTTTTTTTAACCCTGAAGGCGTCTTGGAATTCCAGCTAATCCTGCTTTTCTAAATGTGACAGAAGACTTTCTGTAGAGGTCATTAATTACCACCAGACAATAATGCGTATTAATGTCTATGGTTCCCCCAGTACTGACGCCACAAAGCTGTGAGTGCCTGTTAGACGCTACAGTACAGTACTTATTATTTTGTTTATAATGGGTGTACGATAATCCTACATTTCTCACCTGGCAACCCTGCTCAGGCTGTACAGGAAACGACTGTCTTTTGCGTCCGCTCACAAGACGTGGACATTCACTGGAACTATTCACAAAAGTACGTCTTCCAAATTGGTCTTATATTGGAAAATGCAAGTATGCCTCACGTCCTATACACAAATTATAAGACGAAGTCTCGTGAACCACGTCAAACGTGGCTCGTTAGCTTTGCTGTTAGCTGCTAAGTTCGTCTACAAAAACTAAATTTGGATTATTTAAAGTCGATATTGTTTATCTACACGACTCGCCACTGTACGCTTTGTTAGCGAATCCGATGTGAGCTGTCTACCGTTACAAAGTTATAAAATGTCCGCTGTTGGGCAGCATATGCTATGCTAACGGGAGGTTCACTGCAATTTTCCAACTTTCCCGTTGTTTAAGTGTTATAACCTAAAATTATTGAGATAGAATGTCATAATCTTTTTTGATCAATCCTTCCAGCTGTGACGGTTCATTCGGCCCTAATTAATTTGTCTCGACCTATCCGCAAATATTTTATTTGTTTATTCAAAAAACCGTACAATCCTGAGGCCTTCTAGCCTGGTTAAAACCAGACCCTCGTTCAGAGCTGAGCTGAAGTTCTATTTTTTTTTTCATTTCACCCACATTCACGCTGTAGAAAATGATCTAGTCCTGTTAAAATGGAGAAGTGTAACCCGTTTTAATGTAACGTTTATTTTTGTGTTTCAGGAACCCAGCACCATGAGGAGGTGGACTACGTTTTTTTTACTCTATTAAACTGCTGTATCTAAATAAAACTTTATTCTAATCTCAGCGCCTCGATGTTTGTTTCATATTGTAATCCTCAGATAACTTGTGAAAAGTTTAAGAAGAAAAAACAATCCATAAATATGTCATACAGGCTAAAAATACAGTAATCATTATTTTCCTCCCTCTGTTCTTGAATTCGTCCATGACCCACCATGTTTTCAAATTGCATCGCCATTAATATTTATTTGTTTATTTAAAAAACAATGCAGGAGCGTTTATTTATATTGTAGAGAAATAACGCTAAATGTGTTATTTCATGATTTATAACATATTTTAGCAGAAGCTCCGGGAAGATCTGCCCCTCTCTTTTTTCTCTCCCCGTGGGTCGGGAGTTCAGAAAGGCAGAGCTCTGAGCGCGCGTGCTCCCAGTGCTTCACGCAACAAAGCTGGAACAGAACCGAGCCCTGGGTCAACAGAAAGAACTTCAAAGGTAACACAGCAGAACGGGGAGCCAGGGAGAAGACGCGTGGCTCTCGCTCCTCTGAGTAGAGGCTTTGAGAGCAGCGAGCAACAGTCGCAACGGTGTTATATCTTATTAAAACGTCTATATAATAAATAAAAAAAATAAAAACAGAGCACTGGTCCAGTTGTACACACAAATGCACCAAGAAATATGCAGTTTCAACTCCTATTTTTAAAGATATATATGGGAACAATTAAATAAATAACAAGTAGGACCGTGGTTTTATTGAGGCAAAAAATATTGTGATATCAAGGTATTTTACTTAATAATTTCTGTATATAGCCTGTTTCAGCTTTTTCAGCTAATTCTACATTTTTAATCCAACTTTTCAGCCTAATTTAGCAAAACTATGCTCTTGCTTAGCTATTTATTTATTTTTATTTTTTTAAATCATTCTAATTAACTTAAACTGTTTATTTTCATTAGACCAGTGTTTTTCAACCTTTTTGGAGCCAAGGCACACTGTGTTTTCACTGAAAAAATCACGAGGCACACCACCAACCAGAATTGTAAACAGAGATACTGTACTCTATCCACCTATATTAAATATATAGTCATTCTTATCATAGTGTCTTGGATAGAAATAAAATAAACACAGAAATGTATTTTTATCATATTTTATATTTCTTATTTCAATGTGGTCTTGTGACTGTTACATGCTCAAAGCAGCAAGGGGCGATATGTACCATTTAAGTTTACCGGTATATATATATATATTTTTTTTTTATTGTTATATATATATTTTTTTTTTTTTTGGGTACTTCATTGTGTATTTTATGAGTGTGGACAAAGTCAAACACTAAAGCTGTTTAGAAAACCACTTGGTTTCTAAACTTAAAAATATTTAGATCACAGATCAAAAATTTAAACTGAGAGCCTGTATCATTTTAAGGGAAAAATATGTTTCAAAATTTCATAGCGTCTACAAATCCCCCCCAAAAAAATTGGGATAAAACCATTTTTCCCACTGTGCTGTAGTAAGTGGACCACTTATAGTTTTGGCCCCCTCTCGGCCCCCCCAGCAATAAAAGTCTAACTCCGCCACTGGTCCAGAGCAGCACAGCGCTGCAGAGAGAGAGAGCCACACGCAGTTTGGAGAGCAGAGACAAGTCACGCAGGTGAGGCAGGCATTGACTCCTCACATGGCAGGAAACCATTATTTTAGAACATAAAAAAGATTTAGTATTCTGTGACTAATTCTATTCTATTTTTATCTGGTCCAGGAACTCTTATCAGATTATTTTATCAGCGAAAGTCAGCGCGTTTTCCTCAATATTTTTTCTTCACTCAGTCCCACACTTTATTTATTTTATTTGTTTGTGGGTTTAATTTTTTTCTTCACTCAGTCCCACACTTTATTTATTTTATTTGTTTGTGGGTTTAAATTTTTTCAATGCCTTCATTCCTAATGTATTATAATGTATTTACGCATGGTAATATACAAATACATCACCTCACCAGATCCCGCCTCCACTTATCATAAGTCAAATTATAAGTGGATTTAATTGACACTGTTTTATAGTTAGCCACAAACCTAACAAGATTACAGTTGAACTTAGTCTCAGAGTTACAGGAAACGGCGGCGGATAAATTATTTATTTATCCTAGAACCCCTTTCCCTCTGTTCCAAACGCCCGTCGGCATTTGGTTGGCTCGACCATTGCGTGTTTTTACTCTGGGATCTGGAGTCTTGGCTGGAAACTTATAATTCCACTTTTAATTGAGTCCAAATACACTGAGTAAAATTTGCCTATAAAATTTCCAATCACAGATTTCGTTTAAACAGGAATCTGCTTACCTTTTTTAGAGGTGACCGGTCAGTCAGTGCTCTGGACTCCGGCTCATCCTTTCCTGTCCGCGCGTGCAACCATCTCGGTAGGAACCTCCAAATTGTTGACGTATGAAACTATCCGTCCCAGAATTCGTTATTTGGTTCACTTTAGATCAGAAAGGAGAGATACACTGAAAATACAACAAACGCACGTAATTTAAAGTTCCAAAAACCAGTTTAATTATAAGTTTGAAAAGTCACAGAATACATTTGTTCTATTTTCTAAAAGCCATTACATTTGTTTTAAAAGACGTGGACAGTGAGAGAGAGAGAGAGAGAGAAGGGAGAAGGGAGGGAGAGAGGGGGAAAAAGAGGGACAGGGAGACCCCGCATACGACCTTGGTGGGCTGCTTTTCCCATGGCCGGCTCCTTGCATTGACTGACGGAGGAGGAAAAACCCATTGCTTTTATTCTTTTGTAGGGCGTTGCCTGCTCTTCCACCAACAAGAAGAAGTTTCTGCTTTTTTCAGCTCATACGAGAGCTAACGAGGGGGAAGGGTGGCTGAAGAGCCACACAGAACAAGGAGACTTCCAGTGACTTCCTTACAGAGTCATATATCTTAAAGTCATAAAACTGACAGACAGAGAGGCGCCAAAAGTCTCTTCCCAAACCAATCAGATCCAAAGTGAGCACTTCTTCAGAACCAGACATGCTCACATCCTGTGTCCCCTCAGCAAATTCTCACCACTCTACAAGAAAAACTGATCATCTGAACACCATGTGAAAAACCCCTTAAGACAAATATATTTTTTATTTCATAACATAGCTAACTAACTTTTCATCATATTTGTTAAGCTGGGGTTAGAAGCCAGAGTAAGTTGGTTCCGTTTTTCCTTTGACATCTTTCTTTCTGTCCTCAGGAAAAAGTGCAGTTAAAAAAACGAGAAAATCCTGGATGGTTTGGATGATTTTACAATATCAGTTCTAAATGGTAAGCCATGCTTATGTATTTAAATTAAATATATTATGTAAATTACTGTCTAACTGAATTGTTTGTTGTTCACACTGACACTTGTTTTAAATATGAAAATAATTTATTTAATTTTTGTAAACTCAACTTTATAATTCTGAAAGTTAATAATTTGTGTTTACAGCTGCCAACATAGATGAGGTCTTGCTCCAGACCCTCAGTCGTGATGATTTACGAGACCTTTTTCCAGGGCCAGAAAACTTTATGAGGCGGAAACAGTTGTGGGCTCATGTTCACAAAGAGGCAAGTTTTTACCACCTTTGAGCTAAAAACACCTAGCACAAGACATTTTGCTTGTAACTCCTGTAATAATCTTTTTTTTTCTTCTTTTTTTTTCTCCTTAGGATGAAAATCCCACCTTATCAGATACAACTGGATCAAATGAAACCGGAACTGTTTCTTCACCTCAAAGAGCACCTCCCCAGACATCCAACTCCTTTGGTAAAACCATGCTTCAAAGAGATTCACAATGTAAGTGGTTTACTTTTTATTATGGTTTCTCAACAAGAAAGCACTGCGGCAGGTGTTAATGCTTTCTTGCACACCGTAGGTGATGGATGAGTTATGGTGGATCCTGGATAAGGGCAACGTCTGACAGAATTAAAGAAGAGATGGGAACACTTTTGCTCTGTGGTTCAGTTTTACGGTGTTTGGAAGAAGGTGTTAAAGCCACCCAAGAACCCGAATGGAGGTTAGTAATTGTGCTGTCTTTCATACACAATGCTGCTGTATGTATATATGTATGCACATATTTATATGTGTATTTATATATATATATATATATGTGTGTATTTATATATATATAGTATGTTGTATATATATATATATATATATATATATATGTATTTATATATATGTATATATATGTATATATATATATATATATATGTGTGTATGTGTATATGTGCAACGATCCAGAAATTTCACCATTCGGTTCAGTTGGATACATTAGTGTTACGGTTTGGTGTTTTTGCAATACAAAAAAGAGAAATTTTCATGCCCTTCTTAACTTGTAATTTAAATTGTGTTGCTAAAGCTGCAAGTTTCTCAGTGGATCTGCACTCAACAACGCTGCCAAGTGGAGTAGTCGAACGCAGATCCTTTGAGCTTTCTACACAGCACATGTAGACAAGTTGATAAATTAAATTTAAAAAAATGCTGCATGTTCAATACATATTGTGTATTGAACATAATAATAATAATAATAATGAATTCAATTTATAACGCACTTTTCATTAATGAAAATCTCAAAGTGCTACAAAGTGCAACATAATTAAATGTCAATAAAACAAGTAATAAAACAAGTAAAATCAATAACAGTATCAACTAAGATCAAAAGTAGAATCATGAGGAGGCAGAGTATGCTCGGTTAAAAAGAAAGGTCTTCAAGCCGCTCTTAAAGTCAACCACAGACTGTGGAGCTCTTAGGCAGTCAGGAAGAGAGTTCCACAGGCGGGGGGCAGCCACACTGAAAGCCCGGTCTCCCATGGTCCTTAATTTGGTTCTCGGAATGTGAAGTAGATGACTGTTCTGTGACCGTAGAGACCGGGTGGATGAGTATGGAATAAGAATGTCCTTCAGATAATCTGGTGAAGCTCCATGTAAGCATTGATGTGTAATGAGAGCAGTTTTGTACTGAATTATGTAGGCGACAGGAAGCCAATGAAGGTTATGGAGAATGGGTGCATAGACCACTAGAGGTGCAACATGCATCTGTACTGAATTGTTCAGTGTAGTGCTCTAGGTTCAATATGCACTATGTAATAACATTACAGATTTTTGAAAATTATTTTATTAACTTTTCTTAAGATGTGCTGCGTTGAAGGCTCAGTGGATCTGCATCTGAAAACTTGCTTTTTTAGCAATATTTAATTAAAAAACTCTACTCAGTGAGGTTAAACTAATGGTTTTAATTAATTTAAATGAACTAAAAGTGAAGGGCATGGAAATTTCTCTTTTTTGTATAGAAAAAATATTGAACCTTGACACTAAAGTATCAAACTAGATTGTGAATTTTCAGTATCATTGCACCCCTAATTGTTTTGTGAACTGAAGATGAAGCTGTCAATCTAATTTGGGCAGATAAATGTTTAAGAAGTTCATTTATTCTGTTCTAGTGGAAGAAAAAATAGCCCTGTTCAGGGAACTCACCACTCTCTTCTCATCACCAGTTGCACCACCCAAGAAGCTGGGACATGCCAGTAAAGCGTTGCTTCATGTCCTTCAGGTTGGTATTTGTTCTTATTTGTTGTCAGTTAATATATGTCCACAAAGGCTTTCATTTTGTATTTTGACAAATTAACAGTTTAATTGTCGTATGGCGATTGTATGCATGCCTGGTCATAAAACAGCATAATCTATATTTGGAAATCTGCAGCATTGTCACATGACATAGGGTGGCCACCCATAATACAAATGGCACAGAAACACTTGTAAATTTCCACAGAAAACACTTAAAAAAATAACAGTAAATAAACTGACTTAAGCTCATTTTCAAAAACCTTCAACATGATTGTATACATAATCAAAATCCAAATAGGAAATAATTTTAGATTTAACCATCGGAAGTGCAGTACTGTATCTGTCATTTCCCAAAGTGCGTTAGGACTCACTCTTGTGACTGAGGCACAAGTTACTGGGTATTTAATTGGCATGAATATCAACTTTAAAAAAATATATATACTGTATACTATATGAATATGCTCTGTTACACATCTATTCTATTGTTGTCATCATGGATGTATGGACAGTACATATTTGTTGCTAAGGATTTGGACTGATCTGGTAGCTTTTCAGTTTCTCTGTTGTACCCTGAATAAATGTTTTTGTCCTTTTTTTTGTTTTTGTATTTTTTTAGCCAGCCGAAGATCCAGCTGTGTACCTCCAGAGGAGATCTTTCTTCAGCCCTGTTTTGGTCTTGGATGAGTCGCGCTGTCTTTTGGCCATTGGAACCACTCCCATCACTACATTTGCCAAAGAAGACCTTGGTGAAGGTTTGCTGTATCTGATGGCATACTACTACACCATGCATCTCACCTATCCAAAGTGTGTGGCAACCCTTCTGTCTGTCATTCAGACTGAAGTGTTAAAGGACAATATCCACGAGAAAGACACCACAGGCTCATACAAAAAAGTCATGGCAGAGTGGAAACATATTATTGAGAAGTAGAGCTCTTCCACTTAACTTCCAGGTCTGTGTTGGAAATTTTGACCTGAAAGCTGTTATTTACATTGAATTGTAATGTTTTTTTATATACACGCAGTGCCTTTGTATTTGTCTTGACATTCATGTGTACCGGTACAATGATTGACAATTGTTGCAATTTGAACAGACAATTTAATTAAAGGTCATATGTAATATATGCCTGATTTATTTTAGTGTAAATGCTTTGTCTTGTTTTAAGATGGAAAATCTATTAATAGTTCTTAAAAGCAGAAGATCAATCTTGTTTAGTTGCCCTTGTTTTAAGATATTTTCTCTCAAAGTGAGATAAAATGAAAACTAAAAGAAGCATTAACAGACTAGTATTGAGTTTATTTTACTTCATAAAGTACTTGGAATGAGTTTTTACAACTTGTTTTAAGATATTTCTCACTTGTCTAAAGCCTAGAAATATTTACTTATTTCAAGAAATCTTACCAAGTGCAATTATCTTACTGCACTGGCAGATTATTTCACTTAATTTGAGATGATTCTGACTATTATCTAGTATTTTTTTTAACTTATTTTTAGATGGGTAATATTTTCAGTCTACCCAAAGATTGTTCTAATAAAATGGTTAAACTTTTCAATAATGAGTATTGTTTTTGCAGTTAATTCTATACTAAAGATAATTTTTAAATTATATTCTCAATTTGTTCTCATCTTTCTCAAATATGGCTCAAATGTCATTCTCATATGTAGCTTCAGTAAGACATTTAAGAGAAAAAATTAAGACAGGGAAGAGACAGTGGTAAGATCTGTTTTAGGGCTCATATACTTCTCAAATTTGTCTCATTAAAGTCTCAGATTCGTCTCAGTAAGACATTTAAGAGAAATAATTAAGACAGGAAAGAGACATGGACATACAATGGTAAGATCTGTTTTAGGGCTCATACTTCTCAGATGTGTCTGATTAAAGTCTCAGATTCATCTCATGTTATTCTCTTTAATTCTCCTTCCAAATAACTAAGACATAATTGAGATCAGAGGCAGACAATCATGAGATCTCTGCTGTTTATCCTATTTCTCAAGTATGGCTCAAACGGTTATCTCAACTCAACCTCAGGGATGTCTTGTCTCATCTCAGCTT
>JBBPBX010036606.1:0-31393 GCA_038048925.1 Garcialebias charrua | reverse complement strand
CCTCCTGTCCCTACACCTCCTGTCCTTACACCTCCTGTCCCTACACCTCCTGTCCCTACACCTCCTGTCCCTACACCTCCTGTCCTTACACCTCCTGTCCCTACACCTCCTGTCCTTACACCTCCTGTCCCTACACCACCTGTCCCTACAACTCCTGTCCCTAAACCACCTGTCCCTAAACCACCTGTCCTTACACCTCCTGTCCCTACAACTCCTGTCCCTACACCACCTGTCCCTACACCTCCTGTCCTTACACCTCCTGTCCTTACACATCCTGTCCCTACACCACCTGTCCTTACACATCCTGTCCCTACACCTCCTGTCCTTACACCTCCTGTCCCTACACCACCTGTCCTTACACCTCCTGTCCTTACACCTCCTGTCCCTACACCTCCTGTCCTTACACCTCCTGTCCTTACACATCCTGTCCCTACACCTCCTGTCCTTACACCTCCTGTCCTTACACCTCCTGTCCCTACACCTCCTGTCCCTAAACCACCTGTCCTTACACCTCCTGTCCCTAAACCACCTGTCCTTACACCTCCTGCCCCTACACATCCTGTCCCTACACCTCCTGTCCTTACACCTCCTGTCCCTACACCTCCTGTCCTTACACCTCCTGTCCTTACACCTCCTGTCCCTACACCTCCTGTCCCTACACCCCTGTCCTTACACCTCCTGTCCCTACACCTCCTGTCCTTACACCTCCTGTCCCTACACCTCCTGTCCCTACACCTCCTGTCCCTACACCTCCTGTCCTTACACCTCCTGTCCCTACACCTCCTGTCCCTACACCTCCTGTCCTTACACCTCCTGTCCCTACACCTCCTGTCCCTACACCTCCTGTCCTTACACCTCCTGTCCTTACACCTCCTGTCCCTACACCTCCTGTCCCTACACCTCCTGTCCTTACACCTCCTGTCCCTACACCTCCTGTCCTACACCTCCTGTCCCTACACCCTGTCCCTACACCTGTCCTTACACCTCCTGTCCTTACACCTCCTGTCCCTACACCTCCTGTCCTTACACCTCCTGTCCCTACACCTCCTGTCCCTACACCTCCTGTCCTTACACCTCCTGTCCCTACACCTCCTGTCCCTACACCTCCTGTCCTTACACCTCCTGTCCCTACACCTCCTGTCCTTACACCTCCTGTCCCTACACCTCCTGTCCTACACCTCCTGTCCTTACACCTCCTGTCCCTACACCTCCTGTCCCTACACCTCCTGTCCCTACACCTCCTGTCCTTACACCTCCTGTCCTTACACCTCCTGTCCCTACACCTCCTGTCCTTACACCTCCTGTCCCTACACCTCCTGTCCCTACACCTCCTGTCCCTACACCTCCTGTCCTTACACCTCCTGTCCCTACCCTTCCTACACCTCCTGTCCCTACACCTCCTGTCCTTACACCTCCTGTCCTTACACCTCCTGTCCCTACACCTCCTGTCCTTACACCTCCTGTCCCTACACCTCCTGTCCCTACACCTCCTGTCCTACACCTCCTGTCCTTACACATCCTGTCCCTACACCTCCTGTCCCTACACCTCCTGTCCTTACACCTCCTGTCCTTACACCTCCTGTCCCTACACCTCCTGTCCTTACACCTCCTGTCCTTACACCATCCTGTCCCTACACCTCCTGTCCTTACACCTCCTGTCCTTACACATCCTGTCCCTACACCTCACTCCTGTCCTTACACCTCCTGTCCCTACACCTCCTGTCCTTACACCTCCTGTCCCTACACATCCTGTCCCTACACCTCCTGTCCTTACACCTCCTGTCCTTACACCTCCTGTCCCTACACCTCCTGTCCTTACACCTCCTGTCCCTACACCTCCTGTCCCTACACCTCCTGTCCTTACACCTCCTGTCCCTACACCTCCTGTCCTCCTACACCTCCTGTCCCTACACCTCCTGTCCCTACACCTCCTGTCCTTACACCTCCTGTCCCTACACCTCCTGTCCCTACACCTCCTGTCCCTACACCTCCTGTCCCTACACCTCCTGTCCTTACACCTCCTGTCCCTACACCTCCTGTCCCTACACCTCCTGTCCCTACACCTCCTGTCCCTACACCTCCTGTCCCTACACCTCCTGTCCCTACACCTCCTGTCCTTACACCTCCTGTCCCTACACTGGAAAAAATGCCCCTCTAAAAATAAGAAAAAAAATGTAAAATAAGACTTTTTTGCTTGAAATAAGCAAAAAAATCTGCCAATGGAACAAGTGAAAATTCACTTGACAAGATTCTTAAAATAAGACATTTTGTTCAAGTCAAACAAGATATGCGGAATCTTGAAACTAGCTACAAAAATCTAGTTTTGAGCAATATTTTACTACAATTGTGAGCTTTTCGTGTCTTATAATAAGATTCTGATGCTCAAAAGTAGTACACTGGAGAAAAGTCTACTCTGAAAACAAGTTTAAAACAACTTAAAATTAGGTTTTTTTTGGATTGAAATAAGCAAAAAGATCTGGTAACAAGTGAAAATTTTCTTGACACGATTTCTAAAAATAAGACATTTGATCATTTTACAAGATAAACAATCTTAAACCTAGCTGCAAAAATCTCATTCTTAGCAATATTTTACTACAATTTTGGGTGGGCTTTGTCTTAAAGTAAGCGTGTGATGCTTAAAATTAGTATACATCCCCTAAAACTTTTACTCATTTTTAGTTCTACAGCTGTTTCAAACACTACCTATAATAAGATTAGAAATTGTATTTTAAGAAAACTTGTATTTAAGAAATCCTGACAAGCATGCTTTCGTAAAATTAGATTTTCTCCAACCCGTTATCAAATTTAACCAACAAACGTAATAACATATGTCTTGTCAAAACAGTCAAACATTTTCTGTAATGTCAAAAAATGAAAGGTATTCTTTAACTTCAACACGTTTATTTTATGGTTTCAGCAGCAATGCAACTACTACTCCCAATTACAACTGTAGTTAACACTTGATTATATTTTTAAAAAAATAATTTAAAACACCATCAACAAAATAAAAACAATTTTTGCTATGAAAAATGGAGAGTATACTACTGGGCACCATGAAAAATGAGGGAGCCACTACAACTTCAAATGTTTAAACATAAAATGTCTTTGGGAAATGTTGTGATGGGCACATCTCCTACCGTGAGCAGGCAGTTGGACGAACACACAATCAGAATTGGACAGGAGAGGGAGAGTTTTCCTGGGGGCTTTGAGGTCCTGTTTTTCCTGAAACACAAAGACATATTTCTGTTGGCATGATGAATCATATTTTAGAGCAGGCAGTTGGACGAACACACAATCAGAATTGGACAGGAGAGGGAGAGTTTTCCTGGGGGCTTTGAGGTCCTGTTTTTCCTGAAACACAAAGACATATTTCTGTTGGCATGATGAATCATATTTTAAGATTGTGGAATATAAGCCAGATAAATAAATAAAATAAAGAGAGAACCTGTAAAACTATCATGTTAAATATGACGCGGTTGAAAATTTGGGTGCACTAACTGTGCTGGTGAACCAAAAAAAAAGTTTAGAAACACCAGTGCAATCAGTGCAAGAAGTTAGTGTAGAACCATGGAAAAAAATGTATCAATTAAAAAAATGATTTTGAGTAAGATATTTCCAGCAACCTGCAAAGATTTTGTTTCTTTCCACCTTGAAAACTTTAATATTCAAATACTATGTTAGGTTTATTCTTTAAAAAATAATAACACCAATTTCTCATTAACATTCAAATAATAATGTATTATTGTAATTAAAAAGATAAATTAATCTACATTTCTGGAAATGTTTGAATTATCAGAATAATCCAGGTGTCAAAATGAAGCTTAAAAAAACATGAATCTGAAAATTTGCTTATACAGTATAACCAAATTTGACTTAATCCTCTGTTTGATTAGATGGGTTACATACGGTCATGCCATCACATGAATTTGCATTAAGGGACAAAAGTAGTACCTTACAAAGATGCACACCAAAATAAAGTAGGACAAACTCACTCTTAGAACTGGACAGGAGAGAGCTTCTTCCTGGGGGCTTTGGGGGCTTGTTTTTCCTGAAACACATAGACATCTTTCTGTTGGCATGATGAATCATAATCATCATCAATGTTAATATTCAGATTGTGGAAGATAAACAAAACAAAAACAAGACAAAATAAATACAAAACTAAATTCACCAAACTCCTTGTCAGTAGTGCCCGAGTCGGTGCTGATAGTCTCATCTGTAGACTGGTCCGGAATGAATGTTGAGTCCCTCGAAATGGCTTCATCTGTGTCATTGGGCTCATCAAGACGGCGTCTCTTTGAAGAGCTGCAAAGATGAGCCAATTAATAAATTCCAACAAATGCTGGCTAACATCATATGTTATTAAGTCTACTAAAGCTATGACATATTGTTTATTATGTTTATTAAATTTGTTCATTTTTTTACAAAAGAAACACAATACAAGACAATCCCATTAATGATACGTACACAATGTAAAAAAATGAAAGGTAGCAGAAAGAAGAATAAATCTTATTATATCTGCCCCTTTTTTCAAACAATCAGATTAAACAATAATAATCTTTCACCAGCAGTACAAAATGACTAACTCTTTCTAATTTTCTAATACTAATACATAACTAATAATTGATACAATACACATTATGCTAATTCATATATATTTTTTCAACAAATTCCTTTTGATCATTTTCTTAAATGTAAACATTGACTTGGCATTTTTAACTACATTCTCCAAGCCATTCCATAATCTAATTCCCTGGATTGAGGTAGAACGTCCCTTCAAACTAGTTCTGAATTGTGGTTTTACAAACATCTCTGTCCCCTTAAGATTATAACAACTTTGTCTTTTAACAAAATTCATTTGGATATTTAAAGGTAATTCGTTATTCTGAGCCCTATACATGACTGATAAAATATTATAATCAACCAAATCATGGAACTTCAATAACTTCAGTTGATAAAATAATGTACTTGATGTATGACAGTAATGTTTTCTAGTGATAATTCTTACAGCTCTTTTCTGTAATACAAAAATAGGCTTTGTGATTGTTTTACACGCTTTCCCCCAAACATACAATAGATTAAGTGTGGAACAATGATTGTGTTATACAACAAATACAGAGCTTTATCATTCAATAAGTCTCTGACTTTGTACAGTACAGTACTGCAATCGATTTAGCTATTTTTGTTCTTACAGAATTTATGTGTTGTTTCCATGTCAGTTTGTCATCAATGATAACACCCAAAAACTTCACCTCACTCACTCTACAAATCTCAACACCCTCAATTTTGAATGGAACATCAACAGTTTTCTTTTTATTACCGAATATCATGTACTGTAATTAGTTTTTTCAAGATTTAATGATAATTTATTGATTTTAAACCAACTTTGTATCTTGACAAATTCTGTCTTTATCAATTCCAACATTTGTTCTACATCTTCACCTAAAAAGAAAAATGTGGTACCATCAGCAAAAAGTACACATTGAAGGAGTCCTGACACATTTACCAAGTCATTCACATATAAAATAAATAGCTTTGGTCCAAGCACATATTGAACTAAATATACTACATATACTACTAAAGCTATGACATATTTGACATAATAAAAATAGCTAAATCGATTGCAGTACTGTACAAAGTCAGAGACCTATTGAATGATAAAGCTCTGTATTTGTTGTATAACACAATCATTGTTCCACACTTAATCTATTGTATTGATGTTTGGTGGAATGTGTGTAAAACAATCACAAAGCCTATTTTTGTATTATAGAAAAGAGCTGTAAGAATTATCACTAGAAAGCATTACTGTCATCCATCCAGTACATTATTTTATCAACTGAAATTATTGAAGTTCCATGATTTGGTTGATTATAATATTTTATCAATTATGTATAGGGCTCAGAATAACGAATTACCTTTAAATATCCAAATGCATTTTGTTAAAAGACAAAGTTGTTATAATCTTAAGGGGACAGAAATGTTTGTAAAACCACAATTCAGAACTAGTTTGAAGGGACGTTCTACCTCAATCCAGGGAATTAGATTATGGAATGGCTTGGAGAATGTAGTTAAAAATGCCAAGTCAATGTTTACTGAAAATGATCAAAACAAATGTGTTAAAAAAATTACTAAACTAAAAAAATTAGTTAGAAAATTAGAGTTAGTCATTTTGTACAGTTGGTTGAAGATTATTATTGTTTAAAGGGGACCACATGCAAAATTCACTTTTTAATGTTTTTTTACTCAACTTTGGGTATGTACTTCATAAAAAAAACAGTCCTAAGGCCAAAGAAATGCACCCAGTGGTTTATTTACTCTAAGTAGATTTATTTGTCTGTGATATAAACGGTTGGTTTCTCACTTCCTGCGGTCTGTGACGTCACAAACCGCAGCCAATCTGCCACAACCTGAGTCCAGCCCCTCACCTAGCAACCCCTGGTTAGGCTCCACCCACTTCTGTATTAAACACATGACTGTTGTTTTTCATGATTTCATCTCATCTTTTGTTTATATGTTCTTAACTTCATGTGTACAGCACTTTGTTGCAGCTGTGGTTTTTTAAATGGCTTTATAAATCACACCTGTTTTATTCTCACTACATTGGCTTCCTGTCCGTTTTAGGATAGATTTTAAACTTTTATTATTTGTTTTTAAAGCTCTGAATGGCCTCGCTCCTACTTATATAATGGAGTTGTTAAGTTTCCCCGCCCGCTCCAGGTCTCTGAGGTCAGATAGCCAACTCTTGCTCTCTGGTCCTCTTGCTCTCTGTTCCACGGACAAAATATAAACGTTGGGGTGACCGTGCCTTTTCTGCGGCCGCACCTCGACTCTGGAATACACTCCCACTTGAGCTACGCCAGATTACTGAACTTGGCCCTTTTTAAATCAAAGCTTAAGACTTTTTTATTCAAACTGGCTTTTAATAATTAAATATGTGGCGACATTTCCTGGGCTGCCACCTTACCGTGGTGGAGGGGTTTGAGTGTCTCAATGATCCTAGGAGCTATGCTGTCAGGGGCTTCATGCCCCTAGAAGGGTCACCCAAGGCAGACAGGTCCTAGGTGAGGGATCTGACAAAGCGCAGCCCGAAAACCCCTATGATGAGTACAATTAATGGACTAAGTTTTCCCTCGCCCGGACGCGGGTCACCGGGGCCCCACTCTGGAGCCAGGCCCGGAGGTGGGGCACGCTGGCGAGCGCCTGGTGGCCGGGCTTTTACCCATGGAGCTCGGCCGGGCACAGCCCGAAGAGGAGACGTGGGTCCCCCTTCCCATGGGCTCACCACCTGTGGGAGGGGCCAAAGGGGTCGGGTGCAATGTGAGATGGGTGGCGGCCGAGGGCGGGGACCCTGGCGGTCTGATCCTCGGCTACAGAAGCTGGCCATTGGGACATGGAATGTCACCTCTCTGGTGGGGAAGGAGCCTGAGCTAGTGTGTGAGGTTGAGAGGTTCCGACTAGAAATAGTCGGACTCACCTCAACGCATGGCTCTGGCTCTGGAACCAGTTTCCTTGAGAGGGGTTGGACACTCTTCCACTCTGGAGTTGCCCCTGGTGAGAGGCGCCGAGCAGGAGTGGGCATACTGGTTGCCCCCCATCTTGGTGCCTGTACGTTGGGGTTCACCCCGGTGAACGAGAGGGTAGCCTCCCTTCGCCTACGTGTGGGGGGACGGGCTCTGACTGTTGTTTGTGCCTATGCACCAAACGGCAGCTCAGACTACCCACCCTTTTTGGAGTCCTTGGAGGGGGTATTGGAGAGTGCGCCTCCTGGGGACTCCCTTGTTCTACTGGGGGACTTCAACGCTCACGTGGGCAATGACAGTGAGACCTGGAGGGGTGTGGTTGGGAGGAACGGCCCCCCTGATCTGAACCAGAGTGGTGTTCTGTTATTGGACTTCTGTGCTCGTCATGGATTGTCCATAACGAACACCATGTTTAAGCATAAGGGTGTCCATATGTGCTCTTGGCACCAGGACACCCTAGGTCGCAGTTCGATGATCGACTTTGTTGTCGTCTCATCTGATCTGCGGCCGCATGTCTTGGACACTCGGGTGAGGAGAGGGGCGGAGCTGTCTACTGACCACTACCTGGTGGTGAGTTGGCTCCGATGGTGGGGGAGGATGCCGGTCAGACCTGGCAGACCCAAACGTATCGTGAGGGTCTGCTGGGAACGTCTGGCAGAGTCTCCCGTAAGACGGAGCTTTAACTCCCACCTCCGGGAGAGCTTTGAACACGTTCCGAGGGAGGCGGGGGACATGGAGTCCGAGTGGGCCGTGTTCCGCGCCTCTATTGTCGAGGCAGCTTATCGGAGCTGTGGCCGCAAGGTTGTTGGTGCCTGTCGAGGTGGCAACCCTCGAACCCGGTGGTGGACACCGGCAGTGAGGGATGCTGTCAGGCTGAAGAAGGAGTCCTATTGGGCCTTTTTGGCTTGTGGGACCCCGGAAGCAGCTGATAGGTACCGGCAGTCCAAGCGGCATGCGGCTCGGGTGGTTGCTGAGGCAAAAACTCGGGCGTGGGAGGAGTTCGGAGAGGCCATGGAGAATGACTTCCGTACGGCTTCGAGGCGATTCTGGTCCACCATCCGGCGTCTCAGGGGGGGAAAGAGGTACGAGACCAACACCATTTATGGTGGAGGTGGCGTGCTGCTGACCTCAACTCGGGATGTTGTGAGTCGGTGGGCGGAATACTTCGAAGACCTCCTCAATCCTACTGGCACGTCTTCCACTGAGGAAGCAGAGCCTGGGGACTTTGGGTCGGGTTCTCTGATCTCTGGTGCTGAGGTCGCCGAGGTGGTTAAAAAGCTCCGCGGTGGCAAGGCTCCGGGGGTGGATGAGATTCGCCCGGAGTTCCTTATGCTACTTCCCCACCGCACGCATCTCGCGCAGCCGAAGCAGACACTTTACATTGAAGTCTATGGGGACGCGAATCTTGGAGCAGCGGGTCGTGTCACAGCGCATCCACAGCATACAAGCAGCGCGAAAGTGAGCAGCAGCTGTTTTCTACTCCAGCATCGCAGCCGAGCAGCGACTGTGCTGCTCGGCTGCACAGATGTGGAAGCACGCCATTCCATGCTTCCACAGCTAGATTCACCTCGCTGCTCAGCAGCAAACAATAAGGACCAATCAGGAGAGACTCTGCCATGTGATCACGCAACGATGACGTGACGGAAGTAGGAGGGCACCGCGCAAAACGTGAACAGAGACGAAAAAAATCCCGCGGTAAACATGGAGGAGAAACTTATCGTGGCAGTCTGTGAAAATCCTATAATTTATAACCAGGCCAGTCCCTTCTACAGGGATCGAAATA
Organism: Garcialebias charrua; assembly: GCA_038048925.1. Classification (NCBI taxonomy): domain Eukaryota; kingdom Metazoa; phylum Chordata; class Actinopteri; order Cyprinodontiformes; family Rivulidae; genus Garcialebias; species Garcialebias charrua. Next base: position 22,090 of record JBBPBX010036606.1, on the reverse strand, counting down.
AGAAGGACACTGCATGGAAAAGAATCAGTGAGGAGGTCGGTTGGCCTGGTAAGTTTCCACCATGTTTTATAATACTGTATCCCTGTGTTATTACAACTCCTGCTTTGTTCAGTAGCTGTGTTACAACTCCTGCTTTGTTCAGTAGCTGTAGTGTTTAATGACTGCCTACGTTTGTTTGCACAGAGCACAAAAAGTTGAAAAATAAAAGTAGGAAAACACCAGCTACATATAAATACAGAATAAATGTAGCTGCAAAAAATTAGAAAACAGTACAGCAAAATAGGTGAAGATTGAAAAATAGCAGATAAAATCCAATACACAGATGCTGAATGTAGCTGAAACAACATCAAAACCAAATTGAAACATGATTAGAATGCCTTTAAACTAGCTAAAGGCCTCTAAAGCACCAGATTATATACAGTTGCTGAAAAAGTAGTAGCTAAAACAGGCAAAACTGAGAAGTAGCTGTATTCATGTTGAAAGTAGTGTGTGTAACAGCCATTTTTAATGCTTTTCAGAGGATGCGTGCCGTAAACGCTGGAAGACATTACGTGACACGTATGCTAAGGAAGTCAAGAAGGAGAGAGACCGACAGAGGAGCGGTGCTGGAGCTGATTCCACGACAAAGTGGAAATACATGACGGTGCTGTCCTTTTTGCGGACATTCGTCACGCCAAGAGAGACAAGCAGTAACATGCCGAGCACGAGGTCCGAGGAGGAGCAGGACCAAATTGAGAACGCCGCTGGAGACCATGGCCAAGAGGAACAACATGACTTTGGTGATGACTCACAGCAGTCTTCAATTGGTCAGTATAGAGTCCCCACTGCCCTGTTGTTGTTACTGCATTGTTTACTAATTGTCACATCGTGCACAGGTCCTGCTCCGGATGACACATCGCCAGAACCAAGGTCCTCCACGCCGGCATCAGACCAGGCTGGACCGTCCCATGTTGAACGATTTGGTGTGTATTGCATCATTAAAATGCACACAGTCACTTATTCAAACATCTGTAAATATCCATTCACATAGTTTCCGTTGTGCGTGTGCGTCCTGGTGCACATTCAACCACCTAACCAGAATATCTTTATCATTTCTAGCACGGCCACATATCAAGAGGCCGCGAACCAGGCCGGCAAACCCTCAACAAAACACCTTCGAGCTGAACGTGCTGGACCTCATGAAATCAACCACGACCTCCTCACCCCCACCCTTGAATCTGGACCAGAACTTCTTGTTAGGGCTGTACCCTCTCTTATTGAGGGTGCCAGTTCATAATAGGGAGATAGTCAAATTCAAATTACATAAACTGTTATACGACCACATGGAAATTACACTTGACCTCCAAGGTACATCCATGAATTCGGATGACACAGATGGAGGCATGTGAACCACCGTCCATGCATGTCGGGCCCTGCTTCCTTTTATTATTTCTTCTATGTAATGTTCATTGTTCTGTTGCAAACTCTGAAATAGTCACTGTATGCCTATGTACATTACAAATACATTTTCTATTAAATACTCCATCAATAATGATACGTTTCATTCCTTCGTCTAATCTGCAATATTAACATTTACTAATATTCAAATTAGATATAAACAATAACAATACCATATATATTATTTTAATCAGAATAATTCATATATTAACAATAACTATTAAATAATAATACAATCTGGCTGATGACACATAGCCAGATGTGTTTCACTGAGACCTTTCTAAACACATGTGTCAAAGTCAAGGACCGCAGGCCAGATGTGGCCCTCCACATCGTTTAATGTGGCCCTTTACACAATGTAATGTCTGATTGTCACAAAATCAAAAAGTGAAATGTGTTTTATTTTAAAGTGTTAACACGTTGACATATATTTCTCCATCTGTGCAAATATATATATATATATATGATACAATTGTAGGTTTAATAAGTAAAACACAAACTGTTAGCTCCTAATAAGAAGTACATGTGTTTCGTTTACATTACTGTAAATTTATTTAGTTATAAATACATTTAAATGAAGAAGAAATACATTTAAATGAAATTAAAATTGAATTAATTGAAATTAAATTTAAATGAAGAAGAAAAGAAGAACCGCTAATCTGTTGTGGCCCTCGGTGGAAATTATTTTTAGAACTGCAAATGTTAGCTGTACAGAATATTAGCACTAATAACACAAACATACATTTCTTAAAAAAAGTGCAGCCAGCCGGAGACAACAGAGTTTCTTGGGTGTTGTTTAATCATTTGTTTCAGGGAAAATAAACAATCATGTTTGACAGCTCAAATTAAACAGTGACCTACAGAAGCTAAAACAGTTTGGAAACAGGACATGCGCTTAACGGAACTCGATGTAAACATACATGTTGAAATGGTTTTGCTCATTTTGCGGTTTGTGTGTGGCTCCAAAAAGAGCCGTTACATGACTATTCGGTATGCTGCCAAGCCACCGCCCCCTCTGTTGAGAAGTACGCCATAAAAGCATCTCTGGTGTTGTTTGCTGCTCTGGACGGATAGTTTGACCCCATTCTACCAACACCCTCAAGGTATACCTCTGTACCACATGGTGCTGGCGTCTGTCCACTTGCCCGCATGAAATTGTGGAGAACACAGGTTGCCTTCACACAGGACTCCACTACCCTGACAGCTATGTTCAGCTCGCGGCGGAACATTCTCCACTGGCAAGACCAGATCCCAAATGCATCTTCTACAACAAGACGTGCACGTGACAGTCTGTAATTGAAGACACGTTGCTCTCTGGTAAGGCCGCCGCGTCCAGGAAAAGGCCTCATCACATTCCTGCGCAGTGGAAATGCCTCATCAGCGACGAACACGTAGGGCTGGGGTCCTCTGTGGTCTGCTTCAGGAAGACAGCTGTCAGGGGGCAGGTCTAACGTGCCGTCAATCACAGCCTGGCCAAAAGCAGAGTTGGCAAAAATCCCGCCGTCGCTTGTTCTGCCATACCCACCAACATCAATGATGCGGAATCTGTACATTGCATCCACCACAGCCAGAAGTACCAGCGAGTGTGTTCCCTTGTAATTGAAATACATGGAGCCTGAATTGGGGGGTGCTGTTATCTTTATGTGCTTTCCATCCACAGCACCGCAGCACAGTGGAAAGTTCCAAACATCCTCAAACTCAGCTGCAATTGACCTCCACTCATCCACTCCAGGCACGGCCATGAATTCATCCACTAAGCAGTCCCAGATAGCAGAGGCCACATCCGGGATGATGGTAGAAACAGTGTTAACACCCACCCGGAAGCTTGCAGCAATTGTCCTGTACGAGTCCCCAGTTGCCATGAACCTGCAATGGAAAGAACGGAGTTGTAACACAACATTGCAGACTGCACAATAATAAAATCTATGTATTGTTTGAACACATTCGACTATTTTATTTGTATGTATTTTTGAGTTTATGTATGTTTGTATGTGTGTAGTTGTATATATGAATGTATGTATAAATGCATATATGTATATATATATATATATGTATATATATATACAAAGTATATATGTACATTTATGTATATGTATACATACACTAACACATACACACGTGCAGACATATTTTTATATGTATATCTGTATAATGTATCTCTATTTGTTTGTGCATGTGAGCATGTGTATACACAATTATGTAGTGATATATGTATAAATGCAGCAGTCTATATGCTAATGTATTTGTAAATATATATGTACAGTATATGTAAACACACACACACACACATACAGACATGCATACATAGTTACATATTTTGTTGGTGAATTTTTGACTGTGTTTATCTACACACCCATCTGTATACATGGACTGTGATGACTGGGCAAAGACATTATTTGGATTTTATAATGCTAGTTTGGCACTTTTTTTGTATTATTGTTTTATTTTTGGGGTAGACAACAGTCACCTACACATATTCGAACCTGAGACAGATGGACAGCCGTTCTTCTGCTGAAATCGCGCGCCTGTAGTTGGTGTCCTGGTAGGTGATGCGGCCAGCAATACGGGACAACAGGTCGTCGAACTGGGCTCGGGTGACACGGAAGTACCACTGAAAGCGCTCCTCGTCTGCGCGCAGCTCCTGGATCAGATGGTGAAATTCACCGAATTCATGACGCCTCTCTAATGTGGGGTGAATCCAGAATCGTCGTTGTGCACGGCGTCTGCGTGTTGCTGCTTTGTAGATTAAGTACAACAAGGCAATTCTTCGTATTGCGTCCGCCATTTTCTGAGACCGGAAATAAACAAACACCGGAGCGGAAGAGGACCAACACGCTCCTCCTCCTACTGCAGACGCGTTAGATGAGGACAGTCATCTGTTGACAAGCAGCCAGTACAGTGCGTTTGGAGATTTTTGGAAGCGCGATATGCTTTAGGTGAGGATGCAGCATTAGGGCTCTGGATGTTGTAGGGTTGTGTTGGCTTACGCGACTCTGCAATATCGCGTGGACATCTGGGGCAGTTCCCTTGGATTGGCAGACTGGGGTGGTGGTTCCCCTATTTAAAAAGGGGGACCGTAGGGTGTGTTCCAACTATAGGGGGATCACACTCTTAAGCCTCCCTGGTAAGGTCTATTCAGGGGTTCTGGAGAGGAGGGTCCGTCGGATAGTCGAACCTCGGATTCAGGAGGAGCAGTGTGGTTTTCGTCCTGGTCGTGGAACACTGGACCAGCTCTACACCCTCAGCAGGGTCCTGGAGGGTGCGTGGGAGTTTGCCCAACCAGTTTACATGTGTTTTGTGGACTTGGAGAAGGCATTCGACCGCGTCCCTCGGGGGGTTCTGTGGGGGGTACTCCGGGAGTATGGGGTACCAGGCCCTTTGATAAGGGCTGTTAGGTCCCTGTACGACCGGTGTCAGAGCTTGGTCCGCATTGCCGGCAGTAAGTCAGGCTCGTTTCCGGTGAGAGTTGGACTCCGCCAAGGTTGCCCTTTGTCACCGATTCTGTTCATAACTTTTATGGACAGAATTTCTAGGCGCAGCCAAGGTGTTGAGAGGATCCGTTTTGGTGACCTTAGAATCGCTTCTCTGTTTTTTGCAGATGATGTGGTCCTATTGGCTTCATCAGCTCGTGATCTACAGCTTTCGCTGGAGCGGTTTGCAGCTGAATGCGATGCGGCCGGGATGAGGATCAGTTCCTCCAAATCCGAGGCCATGGTCTTGAGCCGGAAAAGGGTAGCATGCCCTCTCCGGGTCGGGGAGGAGGTCCTGCCCCAAGTGGAGGAGTTTAAGTATCTCGGGATCTTGTTCACGAATGAGGGAAAACTGGGGCGTGAGATCGATAGGCGGATAGGTGCAGCGTCCACAGTGAAGCGGGCGCTGTACCGGTCTGTCGTGGTGAAGAGAGAGCTGAGTCAAAAGGCAAAGCTCTCAATTTACCGATCGATCTACGTTCCCACCCTCATCTATGGTCATGAGCTTTGGGTTATGACCGAAAGAACAAGATCTCGGATACAAGCGGCTGAAATGAGTTTTCTCCGCAGGGTGGCTGGACTCTCCCTTAGAGATAGGGTGAGAAGCTCAGTCATCCGGGAGGGACTCGGAGTAGAGCCGCTGCTTCTCCACATCGAGAGGAGCCAGTTGAGGTGGCTCGGGCATCTGGTTAGGATGCCTCCTGGACGCCTCCCTGGTGAGGTGTTCCGGGCACGTCCCACCGGGAGGAGACCCAGAGGAAGACCCAGGACGCGCTGGAGGGACTATGTTTCTCGGCTGGCCTGGGAACGCCTTGGGATTCCCCCGGAGGAGCTGCTCCAAGTGGCTGGGGAGAGGGAAGTCTGGGCCTCCCTACTTAGGCTGCTACCCCCGCGACCCGACCCCGGATAAGCGGAAGAAGATGGATGGATGGATGGATTTCTGGTTTTATTTTTGCTTTTATGTTGTGTTTTTCTTGATTTTTAATCTGTCTTTTTAAGTACTGCACTGTTTTTTGTTAAGCACTTTGGTCACCACCACCGTGGTTGTGTAAAGTGCTATATAAATGAAGAAATTAAATGAAATAAATAAAGTATAATTGTTATTTTTATGTTTGAGTTCAATTTTTTGTGTATTTGCGATCGCTCCCAACGTGCAGCCGGCAAAAATTAAACGAGCAGACCCCCGGCGTAGGGACCGGCGGCAACGGGACCCTCTTCTGGCGCGATGGAGCGGAGCTTCAACTGTACAGCCTCGCAGCAGCCTCACAGCAGCGAGGACCTTCTCCTTACGGATTAATTTACGGGAGACACTTGGTGAACTTTGTGTATGTCTTGACTGGAACAGCGATAACTCCCAAAATCTCCGCGTGCAACGAGCGGAGCTGGCGAACACCGGAAGAGGAACAAGCTAACATTAGCATCGGATTCGGGTGGTCTAATGCTAAAAGGAGCAGCAAATTGCGGCGCGCTCAGACGGGTTTCGGTAAGTTTTCTTAAGCTAACATTAACAGTAAGTCAAATGAGTAATAAAAAAAGAGCTAATTTTAAAACAACAACACATTACAGATACTGGCTGTGCAGAGGGCGTAAACAGATCTTTGAAGGGCGTGGACTTCAGAACTCAGTATCAGAAACCGGTCGTTCAAAACGAAAGTTAAAAATGGCAGAATTAAAAAGGGTATAATTAATTATCTAAGAATTATTTTGTGTATTAAAGGAGACCACATATAGGTCTTTAAAATTTTTATGTTATGTCTGTGTGCTATCTTGACAATATTAATTCATTTTAATACACAAAATAATGCTTTATTTCTTTCTCTTACTGCTGTTTTACAATCAGTATTCCACCACGGAACTAATTTTTTTCTATTTTTTCCTGAAGTCTTTGGAATAGATTCCTCAGCAGCTTTTAAAATGCTATGACTCATCTCTTTACTCATTTTTTCAATACTCCAACCATTTTGAACACATAAAAGGTTCCTTTCACATAAATACTTGTATTTTTCCCAATTTGCTTTCTCAAATATCCACTTACCTCCCACTAATTCAGGAATCTGGATCTGGCCCATCCTTATGTTACTGACTACAACATAATGATCACTACCAAATGATTTATTTCTTACTTGCCATTCACATAATGGAGCCAAGCAGCTAGATACAAATGTTAAATCTAATACCGACCTATTTTTTTTTATTTTTTTTTTATTTTTTTTTTATTGACAAACAGTGTACAAACGCTCGTTGAGGTACAAAGAACAATGCAACATAAAAAAACAAAATAAAAATACAGAGTTGGGGTAAAATTATTCCTAACAAATATATAACAATAAGGCAAATGAGTAATAAAAAGAGCTAATTTTAAAACAACAACAGATTAGAGATACTGGCCGTTACTTTTTTTGCATAACCAGATTTCAAACGTTTCAGTGAGGAGTAATACAGTTTAAATTGGTTAATAAAAAAATCAAAACAAGGTGTAGAACCTCTCCATTTACAGCAGTGTATATGATATTTAACAAGCAAGAAAACAATGTTTACCACATCAGATATTTGAATATCAAGGTCATCAACAAAGTACAATACGTGGGAGATTGTTATCTCTGGTACGTTTTCAATTTTAAGTGACAACCAATTTTTAATGTCTTTCCATAGTTTAAAAGAAAAAGGACAGGAAAAAAAGAGATGATTTAGGGATTCTTCTGGGCATTCACAGAAGGTACAGCATGTTGAATCAAACTTAAATCTTCTGTGCAAAAATTCTGCCACTGGGTAAATATTGTGTGAGATTTTAAAGTGAGTCTCTTTAACCTTAGGTGAAACCGGCCATTTGACATATTTGGAGAATGCCTTTTCAATAACAGACATGTTTGTTTTTACCAAAACACTATTATTGAAATCATTAAACATTTTCGATTTGAAGGCAGTAACGAGAATAACATTATCACACTTTTTATCAGTCACACTATATTCTCCAATTTTCAATTTGGGTAACGATGAAGTAACTGTTGAATATCTTAAGGTGTTTTGGATAAGATGAATAAGAGCTACAGGAATAGCTTTGCAAACTTTTAGATATTCATTACCAGAACAGTTCAGCTTAAATTTATTTGTAAAATCTCTATGATTTAAAAAAACACCATTTCTGTCCATTAAGTCAGTGACAAATAGAATACCTTTTTCATACCAGTCCATTTTAAAAATAGATTTTCTATTTATTAATATTGATCTGTTATTCCATACTACTGATCCATGTGGGGTAAAATTGTGTGCAAATATCATTTTCCAAAAAAACAGAACTTGTTTATGAAAATTTGACAGAGAGATAGGAATCTTGGTTAATTCAAAGTCACATTTAAGCAAGAAATCTAAACCCCCAAGGCTTTTAAAAATAGAATTAGGGATATGGAACCACATTGAATTAGAATGACACAAAAAAGACTTCAGCCAATTTATTCTAAATGAACCAATCAGAGCCTCAACATCCAATGCTCTAATTCCTCCCTTGTCATAATCTTTAACAAGATGAGATCGACGTAAATAGTGAGTTTTGTTCCTCCAGATAAATTGAAAAATTATTGAGTTAGCTTTCTTAATATTTTTGTCCGAGATAAAATCAGAGTGGCAAGGATAAATTAATTTGGACACTCCTTCGGCTTTAGAAAGAAGAGATCGTCCAAAAATAGTCAGATCTCTAGTTAACCATCGGTTCAACGATTTCTTCATGCCATCCAAGCATCTTCCAATGTTTTCTTCCTCTCTTGTAATAGTGTTTTTTGAAATCAATACCCCCAGGTATTTTACTTCGGACTTCACTGAAATGGAGGCAACAGACGTCTCAGAGCTGGAATGGATGGGCAGAAGTTCACACTTATTAATATTGAGAGACAGACCAGACGCTCTTGAAAACATTAAAATGGATTTTAGCGCAATATCTACCATAGTTTTATCTCTTAGAAAAATTGTTGTATCGTCAGCAAATTGACTTATCTTAAATTCCTTATCAAAAATTTTTATACCATGCAACTGTGAATTTTCCAAAATCAGTAAGGTAAGCATTTGAGTTGTTAATATAAATAATTTAGGTGAAATTGGGCAACCTTGCCTTATTCCTCTTGACATACAGAATCTAGTGGTCAAACTGGTTCCCAGAGAGACTGAGCTACTGATATCTGTATAAAATAATCTGACTATATTACAGAACTTTTCCCCAAAGCCAAAAATTTTTAACGTTTTTATAATAAAGCAGTGTTCTACTGAGTCAAAGGCCTTAAAGAAATCCAAGAATAAAATAAAACTATCGCTATCAATAAACTTATTATAATCGATCATATCAAAAATAAGTCTTGTGTGATGATGTATATTCCTTCCCTTTAAAAAAGCTGATTGGCATTCGTTAATAATCGTTCCTAAACCACTGTTTAAGCGATTAGCATAAACAAGTGCTAAAATTTTATAATCAGTACATAAAAGAGTGATGGGTCTCCAATTGTCTAGTGATAAAAGATCTTTGTTGGCCTTGGGGATCAGAGTAATCAGACCTCGTTTCATGGTGGGAGAAAGATTATTGTTTGAAATACATTCCAGTAGAGCCTCAAACAATAGTTTCCGTAAATCTTTCCAAAAATAAAAATAAAATTCAGTGGTTATTCCATCTAGGCCTGGAGATTTACCTTTTGCCATTTTTTGTATTGCTTCGTCAAGCTCTTCGATTTGTAATTCGTCTTCCATCAGATTCTTAAAATCAGGACTAATTTTTTCAACAGGTTCCTGAATTTCATCAAAAAAAGACTGGCAATTAGATTCCGAATACTTTGAACAATAAAGGTCACTATAAAAATTCCTAATTGTTATATTAATTAAATCTGGGTCTTCAGTGATGCTACCATTAATAACAAGTTTCCCAATCTTCTTTTTGGACTGTCTCTGCTTCTCAAGACTGAAAAAATATGAAGAGTTCTTTTCGCCATCCTCCATCCATCGAGCCCTGGAGCGAATGAAGGCCCCCTTTGCTTTATCTAGAAAAACATCGTCTAATTGAGATTTGAGAACATCAAGCTGACTCTTTTCATCAGACGATAAAACTGATTTTGAACATAGAGAATTTATATTTCTAATAAGTTGGGATTGTTTCAGACTCTTCATTTTTGAAGCAAATTTACCTATCTTTATTGCTGTTGTCCTAACATTAAATTTAAACCATTCCCACTTATTTAATGGAGACAGATCCATTACTGAAATCTCTTCAATAAGGTTCAGGATTTCTGAACAGAAAGTGTTATTATTCAGCAAGTCACTATTAAATTTCCAAGTTAAGTTTGAAGGAGGTTTAGATTTATTTAGACAGAGAAATAAGGTAACTGAGCAATGATCTGTTAGAGGAGCCGCTGAGATTTCACAACTTGAAATATTATCTACCATAACATGAGGGATTAACCAATAATCCAGCCTCGAGCTCTGGCCGTTTCCGGAAGGGTTGAACCAAGAGTATTGTCTGATATTAGGATTTTTAATTCTCCAGCAGTCTGCCAAATTTGTGTTTGAAGTTAAGTTTACAAAAATATCATCAAAAGTATGATGCTGCCCCCTAGAGGGGAGACGGTCAAATGATCCATCTGGTGCTACGTTGAAATCACCGCCTAAAATAACCTGATCCGTGTAATATTTAAGTTTCCATTGATTTATCCTCAGTCCGAGGTCAGCAAAAAAATTACTATTCACTGTTTTATTGTTATATCCATATACACACACCAAAATGAACTTACTTCCATCCATTTCCACTATTACAGTTACCCAGTGGCCGTTTGTATCACTGATATGTTCCAACACAGAACCTGGGAATTTATAAAACATAATCATAACCCCAGCTGAATGTGACGTACCATGACTAAAAAAAATTTGATCTCCCCATTGAAGTTTCCAGAATTTCGTCTCCTCACTTGATGAATGAGTTTCTTGTAGAAAAAAACAATTTGCCTTTTGCTCCTTACAATAAAGAAAAGTAGCCTTACGTTTAGTAATATTTTTTAAACCCCTAGTATTAAGTGAAAGTAATGATAACATACAATAAACACAGTAGTTGTGCAAGAACAAATCTCTGGAACGATGAGCAGGAATGAGATAACATAGCCAGTAACAACCATATGGAACAGTGCAATAGCCCTATAAACAAAAAACAAACATAACCTACCATACCGGTGAGACTAAAAGAAACAGATCAGTGTAATTAGTCCGGGTCCACTCTTCGGTTATCGATCAGGGCAAAGCCTTCCTTCAGGTAAGCACGCTTGCCTCGTTTCCTGGCTTCCTGGACCAGGGGCCACAACTTAGCTCGGGCGAGCCTGTCCTCCTTAGAAAAGTCCTCCTTGAAGCTGATGTGCAGATCTTTGCAGACTTTAGCATCTTTGGATTTCCTCCAGACCTCATCCCGCATGGTGCGCATCCCAAATTGAATGATGACGGCTCTTGGCCGGTTTGTGGCCGAAGCAGCTTCAGCTTTTTTCCCCAATCTGTGAACGGTGTCAACCGTATCCCGCAGCCGATCCACAGAGACAGGAATGATCCTAGTGAGGATCCCGATGATGATTTCCCGTATGTTCTCCTCGTCTTTCTCGGGCAATCCTGTCACCCTCAGGTTCCAACGTCTCTGGTAGCGAGCATGCTCCTCGCAGGAGTTCCTCAATGCTGTATTATCTTTTTTGAGAAGGCTGACTGTAGCTTGGAGTTCTGATATAACTTTCTTGTTCACCTCAATGGCGGCAGTATTAGCTTCGATACGCTTTTCAATGCCTTTCAAAATTTCTGTCTGATTGTCCATCTTTGTGTTAAGTTCTCCTATCGCACGAAGGATAGCATTAGCTGCGTCTCCCTTACATTCAGACTCCTGTAACTTCATTTTCTTCTTATTTTTGTTCTTTATAGGTGTGTGGTCCCAGTTCACCTTCTGTTCTTTTCCAGACGGATCAGACGAAGCCCCGACCATCTCCATTTCTTCAATGATATCTTCGTCGCAAGCCTTTTGAAGAGCCGACCGGTTGTAAACGTGGTCCGCCATGTTAGCTTCCATAACTAGCCGTCAAAAATGAAACAAACAGGCTGAAACGGTTTCAAAAGGAGGTGAAATTAAGAACAAAATTTATAAGACGCTTCAAAAAGGGGCTAAAGCACCACTGTCAGATTAAATCTCGGCTAAACAGTAGTAATATGCGAGAGCCTGCAAAAACACCACCTCTCACTCCGCCATCTTGGACCTCTCGACTGCGTCTTTCTAATAGGCTCTTTGCATCTGCGGCGCTGACGTCACATCCGCCTGAGCGGATGCGGCTCGCTAGCTTCCGCTTTGAGGAAGACAGCTAGAAAAGAGAAACTCGCGTTTCAGAAGCAAGTTAAACATTATCACGAATACTGCTGTGTCCCTAAGCATGCTGATGTAATGGTCTTTTAAATTTCCATGGACTTTTTCTTTCGGATTTTTTTTTTTTTTTTTTCGGATTCTTTTCATTTTCCACGGAGGATCCTCCAGACATAAAAATGCACGTCTGCGAGTTCACATTGAGCGTGCAATCCGAAGGGATTTCCTATATACACATGTATGTGAATATAAACATATATTATGTGTACAGTATATGCACATACAGTATATGTGTATATACACACACACAATATATACGTGTATACATATTATGTGTATATATACAGATGTATGTGTATATACACATATATATTATGTTTATATACACATGTATGTATATAAACATATATATTGTGTATATGCACATATATGTGTATATACACAATATGTGTATACATATATATTATGTGTACAGTATATATACAGATGTAAGTGTATATATACATATATATTATGTGCATATACACATAATATATGTGTATACATATATTATGTGTATATATGCATAACATTGTTGATAGCGTGATATCAACAATTGATATCCCACTATCAATTGTTTGAAGTATTAATGAACTTACCCTGATGCATGCTCCAGGTAGAAAAATATTTAAAAAAAAAAAAGCTAAGTCTGGTCCTCTGGACATTCAAAAAACAAATACTGTAGACAGTTGTTTTTTGAATGTCCAGAGGACCAGACTTAGCTTTTTTTACATATTTAATGAACTTTTTACAGTGGCTTGCCTGGTTAATTATCAAAATAACCCTCGTCAGTGCATGGGCTAAGGGAAAGAATTTCTGATGGACATTGTCCACACGAAATTAGTTCTCACAGAAGCATTTAAATGTATTTTTATTGTTATGAACTGATTGCATGTTATCAAATTTCATGAATAAATGTCAAGACAAATAAACATTTTCACATTTCACTTGCTTTTATGAAAAAACACGGGCAAGCTAAACAAACTAAATTACAGGCCAGAGCTGACATTAGTGCAACTTGAAATTCATTTATTTTGTGTAAAACAAATCAGAACAAACAAATTCTTCAAATGATAAATTGTAATAAAACAAAGTATTTTTTTTTCTTTTGAATTTCATAGTATCTACAGCACACAACCTATTCAAAAACATAAAATAGAAGTGATCACAGTTCTGTCTGATTATTTTTTGATCTTCCATCCAGTCGCTGCCAGACACTCTCGGTTGGTGACAGATGATGTGTCCAAATCGCAGTACAGTATACCTCTGCCACTCGAAGCAGACAGGTCAGGAAGAGAGCCAGTCATTCCTCTGAAGAGGTTACCCGTATTCCTTTGAATAAAACATCACACACATTTATTTAACTCTGCGCTAAAATATATGTATGGTAGCAAGACATGAAAATGATATATTGCCAGTATTATTTACCTCCTAATCCTCCTTTACACAGTCGACCCAGGCCACCATCTTGCCAACTGGACCTGGTTTTGCACCCTGTGAAATCCAGAACCAGCCACACAGGAACAACTGCACGTCACCATTACAACAGGAACGGAATCTCTTGAGGACTACCTGTTGACAGATCATATTACACATTTTGTTAAGGTTTTCTTTCAAACTGTTGGCATGAAATGGAGTGCCCTCCTTAAAACAGTGAAAAATACTATGATCAAATGGAACTCATGTTTACAGCACGGGAAGTCATTTACAGTCATCAACAAATTAGCATATGCTTTATGATGGGGCTGGTTTGTGAGATTGATCAGTATACCAATATTCTAATCTTAGATGTCGTGTTTTCACAGCTGCAAGCAAAATCATTAACAGAAATAAAGACTTGAAAACCTCAGTCATTTTTATTACAAAAATAAATGAAATTAAAAAAAAATATTTAGTAAATTAAGCTATTGAAATTAATGAACTTTTGTGAATACTACATTTGTTGAATATGACTGTACATTAGGAGAGGTGCTCTCATCTTTTTAGGAATGTTTCACATCTAAAATAGTTTAGTAAATGAAACTTTATACATCAGCTTTCAAGATATAAAGATTACAAACTGCTTCACAATCAACATTAAAACAAAACATGTGGAACTAGTCTTGCTTTTAATGTTATGATGAAAAAAATGTCCTGATAAAATGAGGAGGGGGCTGTAAACACTGTCCCATTTGAGCTCTTAACAAAATGCATGCAAAAAAATAAATAAATAAAATAACACGGAACCCATGGAACATGTCCATATAATAAATTTGAACCAGAACAGTCAGCTGAACTCGAACTCTGACAAATTACCAGTGCTGCCCTACTTTTAAACTGAGGTTTGTCGTGTTTCTTTATGGATCTGAAGCTAAAAGAACCACAACCTGTCCTGTTACCTCGTCTCTGTTTGACACTATCAACAGCAAAAAAGCAATATATACTGAACACAAATAGAAATTATTAGGTTAAACATTGTCCGATTGAATAACTGAGAATGTTCAGGTACTTTATTGGTACATATTTATACTAAAATCACCGGTAAAAATGCCTGCTAGCATTAGCTAAAGCTAACGTTAGCCACACAATCGAAACAAAGTAAAACTCACCTTCGTGTTTGTGGATGTAAGACGAGGCATACATCTTAAAGCCTTTCTCTAATTTAGTCGGAAGTTGACGTGCAAAGAGCCTATTCTACCCATAGATATTATATAATATCTATGATTCTACCGACATCACAGCAGCCAAACAATAGTTCAGTTCAACAGCCGTTTACAGCTTCTCTCTTCCGCATAACTTGTAACTGTTTGACAGTTCCGAGTTACAGTCAATTTCAAGATTTAGCAGTCTTCCGCCTTTGAAAATGTATTCCTCCAAATCTCTCGATTTGAGTTTTCAAACCTGCCGCCGCAGTTCAAGCTCCCGCTCCACGTCACTTCCTCCTCCCACTTCCAGTTCGCGCGCCGCAGTCTTCTTCTTCTTCTTCTTTTCTATCATGGCGGATCGCAAGCAACGTAAAGGTGCATACCGCCACCTACTGTACATGAGTAATCTTTTTTAATGAATGGAAATAGTATATGGTATTGTCTTCCCAAAGGTTTGTTTAAAAAAATTGGTGGTATAGATTTTGTTCTCAAATGTGACTTTAATGTTGTTAAACTCCCTGTGAAGCTAGCTGATTTTCACAAGCAGGTGTTGTTATGTTGGAAACTCATGTACTCACACAATTTTACTCCCCACCAAACTCCGATCTGGAATAATAGATATGTACTACACAGAAATAGATCTCTGTATTTGGATCACTGGATGGAAAAAGGTATTTGGTCCATAAAACATCTTCTAAAGGACAATGGAAGCTGGTTGTCTTATGAAGATTTCTGTGCACTATATAATTTGAACTGCTCATTCTCTCAGTTTAACACTGTTATAAACTCGATCCCTACTGCAGTCAAATGCATGGTCCAAAATATAAGCACTGAAACAGCTAACCTCCTCTTACCTACACCTCAAATAAATGGAGTTAACCTTTTGGATAAAAGTAACTCTAACAAAAGGTTACGTCGACATCTAAACGACATTATATTTCCTGTACGTCCAAACAGAAACTCCATCCTGAGTTTGTTTTCTGACTCTGAAGTCAATAAGTGGAGAACTGCTTACCTTAAATACCCCTTAAGTCCTAAAGCTAAAGAAATACATTTTAAAATTCTCAATAACATTTTTCCATCCAGAGAACTATTAAGACAGAGATTTAATTTCGATGCTAACAACTGTACTTTTTGTGACAATGATATTGAAACAACAGACCATCTCTTCTTCTACTGTGTACATACTGAATCTTTCTGGAAAAACTTTCAGGCCTGGTTCTCAACTAAACATCTCCTTCCCCATCCTCTAAAAAGAGAGGATGTCATGTAATATTTGGAACCACCCTCAGAGACAGAAGAGCTGAGCTCATACTTAACAACCTGTTGATCCTCGCTAAATACTTCATCCATTCTTGTAAATGGGGAAACAGAAAACCTGACTTTACAACCTTTCAACGCCAGCTGATGGACAACCACCTAAAAACATTAAAACTGATGAAAAGCAAGATGAGTTTACAGCTTCTCAATGCTTGTGAAGAACTGAACTTTATTTAATAATTAGAGCCCCTTCTGTGTATGTTTTTATTTTTATTTATTTATTGTCTTTTCTTTCTTAAACATGTCACGTTATTTTCTCTTATGTGTGCCTCATACTTGCAAAACACTTTATTTCTGTTGTATATGCCACATGTTTTGTTTGTAAATTTTGCTCAAACTTTAAAAAAAAAAAAAAAAAAAAACCTACTGTACATGAGTGTGCAGCAACACTACCTTACATCAATTAAATTCTATTCTTTAAGCCTGTCCGTTGAAGAAAAATAAATAACGCCTTTCTTATTCTACAAATATCCAATACGTCTCCTTCACTTCCTAATATACCTTGAAGACTCCATTCTCGACCTGCCCTACTAACCACACTCCGCAATCCCTCCCTTTCTTGTTCATATGTTTCACAATACATCAACACATGTCCTGCGCCGCAGTCTTGAACGAGAGCCTTCTTCTTCTTCTTCTTCTGTGAGGTTTTATGGCAGCTTACATCCTTCCGGTGTATTACCGCCATCTAATGGTACCATCCCTAAACTACTTGATTTGATTTGATGTTTATTCATTCGTTTTAAAAGAACAATACAAGACAGTTTCATCAGATACAAGAATACAAGTAGGATAAAATGAAGGGAGCAGAAAGAAGATGAAATCTTATTATATCTGCCCCTTATTTCACAGTTTGTTCAACCAATGATAACCTTCAAACTACATCACAGAATGAATAATTCTACTTAATTTTTCTAACTGTAATACACAAACTACATCACAAAATGAATAATTCTACTTAATTTTCCTAACTGTAATACACAAACTAGATCACAAAATGAATAATTCTACTTAATTTTCCTAACTGTAATACACAAACTACATCACAAAATGAATAATTCTACTTAATTTTCCTAACTGTAATACACAAACTACATCACAAAATGAATAATTCTACTTAATTTTTTCTAACTGTAATACACAAACTACGTCACAAAATGAATAATTCTACTTAATTTTCCTAACTGTAATACACAAACTACGTCACAAAATGAATAATTCTACTTAATTTTTTCTAACTGTAATACACAAACGCAGTAAGCTACATCATAAGTACATCAAGAGGCGGCCGTGGCACAGTGGTAATGGCAGTCGACCCCTGATCGGAAGGTTGGAGGTTCGAATCCCACATCCGCCCACCATGTGTCATTGTGTCCCTGGGCAAGACACTTAACCCCGAGTTGCTCCCGGTAGGTCTGGATGGCGCCTTGCAAGGCAGGCTACCACTACCAGTGTATGAATGTGTGTATGAATGGGTGGATGGCTGGTATTGTAAAGAACTTTGGGGCTCCTCACAGGGGGCTGGAAAGTGCTGTATAAATAAGCTCCATTTTTTTTAACCATAAGTACAATATAAGTGTAATACACAAACACACTAAGTTACATCATATATAGTTTTTGAGCAAGTCCTTTTTGACCTTTTTGAATTTCAATTCTTCTACTGTTGACTCATGTTCTTTTTGTTCACATTCTTAAAATTGTACTGAAAAAAGTAAGCTATAGAATTTACCCAATAAATCGGAGGTAACAATTTGCATTGACTCCTTTGGGGTAAATTCAGTACCATATATTGAGTATAAAATAACCGAACAAAATGTGTAGGAAGTACTTTAAAAAGTTGGGTAAAATTTACCTCATATGTATGTATATATTCAACAGCTACTTACCCAATTAAATTAGGTAAAACTATGTCTTTTTTCCCAGTAGATTAAACCCAATAATTACAAACAAAGGCTAATTACAATCATTTATAACCATTACTTATACTAAGAAGGTAAGATTTACCCCCAAAAAAGACATTCAGATCATACACCTTCTCAATGTTTTTAATCCATAAAGTCATCAAAAACACAGATTAAACAGCAGCACAACAGTGCACAGAACATTTCAAATAATGAACTTGCATTATAACGTAACAACTTCAAATGCTATTTCAGTAATGTTGGACAATAAAACATA
This sequence comes from Garcialebias charrua, assembly GCA_038048925.1. NCBI lineage: Eukaryota > Metazoa > Chordata > Actinopteri > Cyprinodontiformes > Rivulidae > Garcialebias > Garcialebias charrua. The sequence continues at coordinate 3,677 of JBBPBX010036606.1, read as the reverse complement.
TCCCTGTTTTAGGACAGACTGCTCAATAAGAAAGGATCAGAGAAAAGGAGAAGTGAGGAGAGAAGATAAAACGAAAGAAGTGAGGTGATCAGAGCAGAGGTGCAAGGGATGTCCAACCATGAAGTCTTTCTTGTATCTAAACTCTTACTTGTGTTTCTTCAGCCTAACAGTGACTGAGCAAATCTGCAATCTGCAGGTGTACAACAAATAACTGAACTGCCTTGTTAGCAATTATACACTAAATTACAACAGCTTCACACAACATTTCAATGAATAAACCCGTTTTATAACTCACTAAACTAACGGCTTCAAATATTATTTCTGGATAATTTGTCAATGTAAAGCCCCCGAGGGGACACGGGGGAATTGTTTTTTCTTTGCGTGCGCACGCAATATACAGTACCGTAGTGTTATCTCACAGATAACGGCACACACTCATTGACGTTCATGCAGGAGTTTGTGACTTGGCGCTATATAAATAAACTGAATTAATTTGAAATCAGCCTTAAATATAAGGATGTCCAGTGTGTGCTGCAGTGGTAACAGTCATTTTATGTTGTATATTCCACGTTCACGCTCCGTGGATTCACCTGTCACTTCCCAGGGATGTAGCCAGAATTTTATGAGGGGCGGTTTGTTTAAAATAACTGTAAACCCTATGAGACAGACACGTCCTGGTAGCTCACTGCGGTAGCTGCACCAAACCTTATCCAGACCTAGTGGGTTCGATTCCCACATGGTACTGTATAACTTTATTTTTTTAGATTATTTATTCATTCCAGATTAAAAAAACCACAAGAAAACTATTTACAAAACAACAAGAAATAAAACTACTGTACATGAAATGAAAGGAAGCAGAAGAAGAAAATAATCTTATTATATCTGATATAAGATTATTTTCTTCTTCTGCTTCCTTTCATTTCATTTCATGTATTGTTTTATTTCTTGTTGTTTTGTAAAGTTTTCTTGTGGTTTTTTAATCTGGAATGAATAAATAATCTAAAAAAATAAAGTTATACCATGAATCAAACCCACTAGGTCTGGATAAGGTTTGGTGCAGCTACCGCAGTGAGCTACCAGGACGTGTCTGTCTCATAGGGTTTACAGTTATTTTAAACAAACCGCCCCTCGTAAAATTCTGGCTACATCCCTGGGAAGTGACAGGTGAATCCACGGAGCGTGAACGTGGAATATACAACATAAAATGACTGTTACCACTGCAGCACACACTGGACATCCTTATATTTAAGGCTGATTTCAAATTAATTCAGTTTATTTATATAGCGCCAAGTCACAAACTCCTGCATGAACGTCAATGAGTGTGTGCCGTTATCTGTGAGATAACACTACGGTATATTGCGTGCGCACGCAAATAAATTATTTTTGCCCATGTCCCCTCGGGGGCTTTGTAGTAAACAACACTTTCAGAGACCCCTTATTCTAATTTAAAAGCCACAAAATCCACACACAAACATACAAGATTGTTTCTGTGTGTGCAGTATCAAACATCTGGATAAAGACAAATCAGAAAATCAACATTATTTAGTGTCCGTGCTTGATCTCACTCTCAGAGATAGGATGAGAATAAAAGATACAAACCAATGGGGAGGGAAAGAGGGTGAGTTCAAAATTCTTCAGGATTCACTCAGTGGTATTGACCAGACTGACCAGTTTCTATTGCCTTTCCAGTTCTGTCAATGTGGAGAAATCAGACAACAATGGAGTGGGCTGAGAGAGGCTGCAACATGTATCCATCTGTGCATATATTTCCGTGTCTGTGGGTTGAGCAGAGGAACGAAGAGGACAAAAATATAAAACTAAACTCCACTAAAACTCTCTCTCCAGACAGAAAGATCCTCTTGGAACAAGAGGGGGAATGTATGTCTTTTGCACGAGCTTGTTTTTGAGGCTGTGGACCTTCCTCAGTAGTTTTGCCCCATCAAGTTCCAAAAAAAGTTTTTGAAAAGCTTCAAATGTGTTCTTGAGTTGCTTTGGATAGTCAAGGTTGAGGGCATATATCAGTCCCATCAGCAGTACACATGCCTTTGTCCGGCTTCCACATCCGTCCATCACTTGGTTCCCCTCTATCACTATCGACACATCTGATGGATCCTCCTCAGCCATGACGTTGTGCATCACGATCACCTTTATTGTTTCGTCTGTGTAGTCCTCACCTTCCTACATGTTAAAAAGAAACATAGAAGATACACATTTTTAATTTATTGGAAGATGCTGTTTCATTACATTTCAACTAATCTAAAGGAGAGCAAAGGGGAGTGATCAGAATATTAAGTTAATCAATCATCTGTTATTAGTGCTGGACGATAATTCAATAACGATAAATATCGCGATATACTTTTATTCAATAACGATGATATGAAGTTTAAGCATATTTTCGATATTTCGATAGGATTTAACAACTTTTTCTGACGTTTTTCTCTTTCTGTTCGGGTTGGAGCGGCTGCTTCAACAACCCGCCCGGACAGAAAAAGCTGTGACACAAAACGTGCGTGATGACGTCGTTGTTACGCAGCGCTCAGTCCAGCAGCAGGCGTTAGCGGTAGCAGGCTAAAAGCTAAGCTAGTCTCCAAAGCGCGTTAAGTTTTCGCTTCAAAACGAGTCAAACGAGTGCTCATGACCGTCAGAATGTGACTGAACAAAGTTTCACAAGCGAAGAGAAAGAGACGACATCACTGATGAGAGGAAAGACTAATTCGTCGGTGTGGACGTAGTTCGGTTTTGTTAAACTGCAGGTCTCATCTGCAGCGAGTCTTACTCGGTTTGTGTTTATTTTTCAAAACGTGACAGAGTCGTTCTAACTAGCGGTGGAAACATCTACTTGTTTAATCTGAAGAGTTTCCACTCGATAGAATATGATGAGAGTCAGAAGATGAAGAATAAAGTTTGAGCCAACGTTTCCCTGAAACTACGACGTAAACAAACAGCCCCAGCGCTGCATGTTTTTTTTTTCCTCAAAATAAAACAGATTCATCAGAATTAAAAGAAAGAAAAACACTGAATGAAAATGTGCAGAAAGACGAAAATAGTGTTATAATATCTGCCCCTTGTTTAAAAAATACAAAATAACTACAAACAACAACCTTCACTTCACCTGCATCACACCTTCCCAACAACTTTGATTTAATCATCTTTTAAAACATATAAATAGTTTTATAAATGTTTATGATGATATCAAGTCAACACAATCCTGTTTCCTGATTTACAACTCAGCTCCTTCACACTAGTTCTAAATGAAGATTTTACAAACATTTACATTCCCTTCAGGGTTTAATAACTTTTTAAACAAAATGTAATTGAATATTTGGGGGTAATATTTTTTTTAGTTTTATACATGACTTGTAAAATACTATGTTCAACCAAATCATAACATTTTAATAATTTCAATTGATGAAATAATATATTTGTTGGGTGACCATAGCACTTCCTAATAATAATTCTTACAGCTCTTTTTAGTAAAATAAAAATAGGATTTGTAAAAGTTTTGCATGCTTTTCCCCAAACTTCAATACAACAGATTAAATATGGAACAATCATTACATTATACAATATATTCAAAACTTTGTCATTCAAAAACTATTTTACTTTATACAATAATGTAATTGATTTTGTTATTTTTATTCTTAAGTAATTTCCATGAGATTTCCATGTCAGCTTCT
>JBBPBX010036605.1:0-31394 GCA_038048925.1 Garcialebias charrua | reverse complement strand
CACAGAAAGTGTTGGTAGAGCATGCATTAGAAGAGCTTCATCATCGCCAGATATTTAAGGATGCCCAATGTGCCTTACTGCATATGCCATTCTATAACAACATGAACTACTACCTCATGCATATACTGTGTACATTAACTGATATGCTGCTTTGCCACTTTGCAAATGTCAATGCTAGAACCTTTAGTTTATTTTATAGTTATACTTTTTATACTTTTTTACTTTTTGTACTAGTATGCAAAAACTCAGAACAGTATTATGTTCATTAAATGTTTAGTGCTTTAGTTTTTAGAGTTGGTGTAAATTTTCATACTCTTATACCACTATGCAAAAACTCAGGACAGTGTTAAAGTTTTACTATTTTATGCTTATGTCTATTATTATATGTTTCAGTGTTTTAATGTTTAAATAGTTACTGTTGCACCGAGGGAGTGAGAGTCTTGTCACACTATCAGATGTCACACTATCAGATGTTTATTTTTGTTTATTTGTTTGTTTATTTATATTTCTCAATTATTAAATCTTTTCATGTATCTAAAAAGAATAAACTACACATATTGACCAAGGTTGGTGTAATAATGTATTTAATATTACATAATATTTAAATGTGTAGGGAAAAAAATTGGCATAAATTAATTTCATATCACCAATAATAATACTATTTATGATGAAATAGTATTAAATATTTATTAGCATTGTAACATATGTCAGTTAATTTCGCTGGAAATAAACATGTATTTAGAAATAGATGTAAATATAATCTTATTGTGTATACTGCTAGTGCAATACAGTGTCTACATAACGTTATTTTCATGTGAACGTCCATCTTAAGTATACCATATTATAACAACATCTCTCACATTTATAACAAACCAAACCGTTTTAAAATCGGATGGAAATTAAGCAAGTTATGGTTATTTTAATAGTGAATGCACCATTCACATTCATGTTAAGAGTGGGCGTTCTGTCTGTCCCAAGATGGCCGCCGTCTGACGATGTCGGTCTCCATTGGCCAACAGCGGGGCTGTCTTATCTAGTGTTTATTATATCTATGGTTACAAGCCTCTGGCAACAGCAGCTTGGAACTAAATCACAGAATAAAGTATTTGACTCACGAGAAGTCTTTTCATCAGTAACTAAAATAAATCACGGAGCTAAATCCAGACGTAGCTTCTCACCACGAAGGAAAACAAAGAGGCCAAGCTCGCGCCTGATTTAGCCCCACGTGCAGCTTCATTTGGAGCTCACTGGATTGCATTGGAGTGGTCATTTAGGATTACAATAAAGCAGGTAAATCCATTTCACTAAAGTAACTCGGTTCACTTGAGTCGTTCACTCTTTTGTTTTGGATCAGCACAGAGAGTAAGAAGTAACTCCTTTATCTTCCAGAAAACTGCTACTAACTTGTAACAAAGTCACTCGAGAGAAAGAATAAAGACACAAACCTAAAAGATGCAGTTGATGGTTGGGACTGAAAACAGCATCTAACATGTGTCTTGCTCCGTTTGTTCCTGAGCTGCAGCTCTACTTCCAAGATTAGTTCTTGTTTTTGATTTTATACATCTACCTTATAATGTTTTGCTAGTTTTTGATGCTTTGTTTAAAAAAAAAATCTGTATTTCTCTCATGTTTTTCTATTGATTATTGTTAAAGGAAATTCTACCATTGCTGTTCATCATTCTTTAGTTTGTAGCAGGTTGCTCTTGTAAATGAGTCCTCATTTACAAGAGCCCTCAATGAGATTTACCTGACCAGTAAATAAAGGTTGAATGAAAAAAGCACGCGACAACGAGACGTAGCTGCTAACAGCTACTGCTGCTAACAGCTATAGATAACAGCTACAGTTGTTAACAGCTACAGTTGTTAACAGCTACAGATGCAAACAGCTACACATGCTAACAGCTACACATGCTAACAGCTACACATGCTAACAGAGTGAACTAACTAACTCTCCACAGACAAGAAGCTGCAGTGTTACAAGCCTCTGGCAGCAGCAGCTTGGAACTAAATCACAGAATAAAGTATTTGACTCACGAGAACTCTTTTTTCATTAGTAATTGAAATAAATCACGGAGCTAAGTCCACACGTAGCTTCTCATCACGAAGGAAAACAAAGAGCCCGAGCTTCTTCTTCTTCTTCTTCTTTGGTTTTTTAACGGCAGCTTGCATCCATCATTGTTGCACTACTGCCATCTCTTGGTGCTTATATATTAATTTATTTTCTCAAATTCTCTTATTGAGTCCAGTATTTTTTTTAAAAACGAAATATCTTTCTTTTCCCTTCATCACTACTCAGCTGAGCAGCGACTTCTTCCAACTTTAGTTCCCTATTATAACCAATTTCCATTCTCAATATTCTCCTATGACCCACATATTTCCTGCAATTATTAAAAACATGTTCTATTGTTTCTGCGGCATTACACCAATCACATAAACCAGTAAGATGTTTCCCCATCTTAAAAAGAGTGTCATTCAATAAACTATGCCCAGTTCTTATTCTATTTATAATTATCTCCTCCCTCCTATTTATTCCTCTGAGTCTATTAACATCAACTGTATTTTGTATCCTATATAAATGTCTCCCTTTTGTCTCATTATCCCATCTCATTTTCCATAATTTCTTGCTTTCGTTCCAAACTATACTTTTTCCTTCAGATTTAGTTAACTTTATCGGCATATCAATGTCTACTTTTTTAACAGTTTCTTTAGCCAACTTATCTGCCCTTTCGTTGCCTAATATACCCACATGGGCAGGAGTCCACATAATTACTAGATTTTTATTTTGTTCACATAGTCTTTGATGAACAAAAAGAATCTCATACAAAATGTGTTGATTGCATGAGCTTCCCTTTGCAATGCTCAACAGTGCTGATAATGAATCACTACAAACTATAATTTTACTTATTCTAGTATCCTCCACCCATTCTAAAGCCAATAAAATAGCACACAATTCTACTGTATATATACTTAGAAAATTAGATGTTCTTTTCGAAAGCTTAATCTTCAACTCCGGAATCACTACTGCTATACTAGTTGCTTCAGTTATTGGATCTTTTGAACCATCCGTATAAATTTGCAAATAATCATTATACTTTTTCTCTACTCGATCATAAAATTCTTGGCAAATATCTGTGGTATTTTTCTTAATATTTCGTAATGAACTATCAACATTAATGTATTTCCATGTCCATGTAGGCCTTAAAGGCCATAGTACAGTTGGATAAAATTATTTGTTATATACTTGAAATTTTCTTGCGTTGCTATCCCCAATCCACCCAAAACTATGTTTAGGCTCCTTTCCTCTTTCCCAACAGTTTTCTAACACTTTCTTAACTGGATGATTTTCATTATGTCCTTTCAAATTTATCCAATAATTAACCATTAACTGTTGTCTTCTAATGCATAATGGCATTTCTCCTGCTTCTACTTGTAGAGCACATACTGGAGTTGATTTTACTGCCCCTAAACAAATTCTCAGTGCTCTAGCTTGGATGACATTAATAGAGTTTTAGCTGCTGATCCATACACCACACTCCCATAATCTATTCTTGACCGGATTAGTGACACATAAATATGTTTAAGAGATTCAAAATTTGCACCCCATGTCAACCCTGCTAAACACCTCATAATGTTTATTACCTTTTTACTCTTCACTATGATATGCTCTATGTGATTTCTCCAAGTTAATTTCTTATCAAACACTACTCCCAAGAACCGAAAATAATCAACACTTTCTAACTCTCTTCCATATAATTTTAACTTTTTAACTCCAATCTTTCTATTTGTGAAGAACATGACTTTTGTCTTTTCAACTGAAAATGTGAAGCCCCACTCTGTTCCCCACTCACTTACTTTATCTATCCCTTCCTGAAGTTTTAAAATAAGATGTTCCACATTTCTCCCCCTTTTCCATAATGCTCCATCATCAGCAAAAAGGGATTTACCATAACTGAAAGATATGTCTTTGAAAATGTCATTAATCATAACTGAAAATAGTGTAGGGCTTATCACACTTCCTTGAGGGGTTCTGTTGCGGTTCAAAAGTTGAAGGAAAACTCTGAAACGAATGTGCAAGTTTTATGCAGGTTTATTGTACATTATAAGAATAAACCTTACAGCAACCAACAGACCTGACTCCAAGCACAGTCCAACACACACACATCTTCGAAGGCGGACCACGGTTTTATACCTCTAGATGACGTCATCGCCTCGTGGGACCAATCCTGGAATCGAACCGCCTTGGAACCGCCCTAGAACTTTTCTACTCTGTGAGTGATCCGCCTCTCAGCCAATCAACTACCAGCTCTGTATGTCAATCATCCAGTGTTGTGTCTGTTGTATTATGCAGGCGTGTAACTGAAAAACTCTTCCCTATTGGAAATAAAACCCGTAAATAAAGGTTCCATCTTGAATATATTTTCACATTATATGGTGGAATTAAGTGAACATAAATCATAACACATAATATGTGTGCTTCAGGTGTAATACTGATATACATATATTTCAATTCCCCTTTTGACATGACAAACATCATGTCAACAAAAACCCTATATGTACTATGTGCGTATGCAATTAAGAACTGGATACACAATGGAAATCTCTAACATTCCCACCCACAGCAATATTACATCTAAGTTACCCACCCAGAATATAAACCCCTTATATAAAAATAAGCATCAATACTAATTGGTAACAAAACTACGTAAGAAAATATACGGTAACTGTCAGAGCTTATATGCTGGAAACGCAATACAAAACTAACAATCTAAAAAATAAATGTAACAAAAAGCAAAGAAATCAACCAAAAACAAAGAATAAAATAAAACAACAAATAAATGTAATAAGAAATAAACAAAACAAACAAAACAACAAATAAATGTAATAAGAAATAAACAAAACAAACAAAACAACAAATAAATGTAATAAGAAATAAACAAAACAAACAAAACAACAAATAAATGTAATAAGAAATAAACAAAACAAACAAAACAACAAATAAATGTAATAAGAAATAAACAAAACAAACAAAACAACAAATAAATGTAATAAGAAATAAACAAAACAAACAAAACAACAAATAAATGTAATAAGAAATAAACAAAACAAATGAAAATAAAAACAAAGCAATAAAATGAAGCGGACTGTCCCTCCTATCAAATATCACGCCTCAACAGGGTATATGCAGGAATAATGAAGTTAAATTCAATACCTTTAAAAAGGCGTTCAATAAAAAACAACTGGACTTTAATTTGACCTTATAAATTCAATACTTTCTCAAAAACCCTTAAATTTCCCAAAATTTGATTTATCAACTCTTAACAACTTCAAAACATTGCATATACTCTGCTCCAGTGTGTGCATTTCTGGTATGTGTTAACCTTAGCAAAGAATATAAACTATGCTTTAGCCAAGTCAGGCCATCTCATCTTCATCGTCTTCATCTTCTTCCTCATAGACACCTGTAAGGGGGAAGCCCTCTCCTGCCTGTACAGCCATCTGATAGGAAGGCAGCTTAGGAAACCTATCATCCACTGCGCTACTGATGCACTTCAGACAAAAATGCCTCACACAAGGAACGCAGCAGCATCCACAACAAATTAACATAACCACAACTGCGAATATTGTAATCACAGCTGTGACGACAACAGCTCTCCATCTTCCAAAAGTAGAGATGAACCACTCACTTAGAGGGTTCTGAACTCCAGAGCTTTCAGCTAGTTCCTCAGACAGAGATTTCAAACCATCCAGAGCCCTTGTAAATGAACCATCTGGACTTGTGTTATTTGGGATGAAAGTACAACACTCTTGTCCAAACATAGAACAGACACCACCTCTCTCAGCCAAAAGAAAGTCCACAGCTAATCTCGTTTGATAGGCCATCAGTGATGTTGCTGCTAGCTGCTGATGTGCGCCCTCAAGTGCATCTCTTGTCAAATTATTCAGCCTCTGAACATTAAAATGAATGTAATTAATCCTGGCTACGTTTTTATTTACAGTTATAGTTGGAATCATAGACTCAAAACCAGCTGCAATAGGATCAACTAATTTGTATTCATCCGGGACTCCTTGCGGGACTCCGATAGCGTTAATATATGCTGGAGAATCTACATACAGATCAAAGTCACGTTTTCTCCTCTCAAACTCACCAATAACATGTGTACTGCTCCTGAAAGTTTCCAAATCCTGTCCTGTTAAATTCACCATCTTAATTGGAGAAATTAAAGAAACGAGTGTACAGATTCCTGACCATCTTGAAGACAACGTATTTCTCAAAGTTCTACCACCACAAAACCAGTAAACATCTGCACGTGCTACAGATAATCTTGTCATGTTTGTCCAAGCTGAATGTTACGTGCCAGGGCACATTATTATTTTAAGCCCCAATATATCATGTTTATGTTGGCTGCCAACCTGGCTGCCCTGCTAAACACACCTTTTTTACAGCCTGATTTGGATCAGCCTTGATTGGTGCAGTCTGTTGAGCCTGCCTATAAATAGGCTGGGTGCAGTGATCAGTTGCAGGGGTGTGGAGGTGTGGAGGTTTGTGCTCCTCCGCCCACCCCTCGCCACTTGGTTGTCACTCTTGAGGGAGTTAGCTGCTATGAGCAGGTATGTGCTCTTTCAGACTCTTGTGATCCTATGAGCTTGAGTTTGGCTTGCCCATGGGGGACTTAGTTTTTAGATGTGCTCTGGTTGTTTATCTGTTTGTCTGATTGTTTGGTACTGGTACTGTTTTTAAGTAGATTTTGCCTGATGACAGAGTGAGATCGGTAGTTCAGTTTTATCGTTTTTCTTTTACCCCTAGGGTCCCCTTTTGGTCAGGTAGTCCGTCTCCAGACAGGCTGCGACGGCCCTGTTTTTATGGGTTGGGCCGACGCTGGGGACGTTATATTCTTTTGGGCTGACTCACTCTTGTCCACCATTTATTTGTACTTTTTTTCTGTCTATTTTTGCTCCCCTTTTGTTGCACTGTGCCAGAAGAAGCTGCACTCCCCACCTGGAGGTGGAGTGCTGGGTCCCATCTCAACCTGGTTTCAATAAAGCTTTTTATTTGACTTCATCCTTTTTGTGTCTTGTGTCCATTTAATGTGTTCGGCCTGAGCCAGCCGTAACATATTTTGGGGGCTCGTCCGGGATTGAGCTAATTTATTAATATTTACCCTCATTTTTAAGTGTGTCTTTGAGGGCTCGTCTTGTTTGGGTGGAGTCATTTGTGTGGAGCACCTTTCAGCTGCACTTGGTGTTCATGAGCAGCTGGTGCTCGTTTTGTTTTGATGACAGTAGTCTGTTGTGCAGGAAGGTTTTGGTGGTGAGTGTTTTAACTGTTTGTTGGTCTTTGAACATGGAGTTTTGACCTTTGTGGTTTAGTTAAACACTCACATTTGTTACCTTTTTAAACTGTGCTTAAATCAGCTACTGTGTGGGCCAATCCTTTTAAACTTTCTGTCACAAACATGCTGCAGAAGGACTGTTGGTATTGTAGTCAGGTTTCAGCTATTTTGCCTGCTGCAGTTTTTTTAAGTCCTGATGGGTCTCCAAGTGCATCTGTGGAGGCTGTGTTGCAGTATGTTATATTATGACTTGTTTTTGTGCAGTGTGTTTAAATTATGTAGTCGGGGTGTGATGTTTAGCCCAGATGATTTTGTTGGCACCCACTTTTGGTGAGGTCTTCTGTGTTGTGTGTTGTTTCTTTTTTGGTTCTGTGCTTGTTTAACACAGATGAGTTTGTTGACACCCACTTTTTGGATTTCTTGTGCTTGTGTGGTGTTTCGTTTGTTGCTGTGCAAGGAGCGCAGATTGGTTTTGAAGCACACACTTTTTTGAGCCTTGAAATTTGTGTGGTGTTAGATTCTGTGGTTAACGTTGTGTCGCACAGGTGGTTTTAAGAAACACGCACGTTTGGAGGCCTTGCATTTTGTGTGGTGTCTGATTCTGGGTTATGCATTTTTCTTACTGTTTGGACTACGTGTACACCTGTTTTTAAGACAAGTCTTGTATGTCAGAATGTTTTGAATAATGATTGGATTCGTTTTTTGTTGTTTGTATGGGTAATGAGCTATGGTTAATGACATAGCTGCATCCCCCATCCAAAAACTGTCGGTGGGGATGTTACGTGCCAGGGCACATTATTATTTTAAGCCCCAATATATCATGTTTATGTTGGCTGCCAACCTGGCTGCCCTGCTAAATACACCTTTTTTACAGCCTGATTTGGATCAGCCTTGATTGGTGCAGTCTGTTGAGCCTGCCTATAAATAGGCTGGGTGCAGTGATCAGTTGCAGGGGTGTGGAGGTGTGGAGGTTTGTGCTCCTCCGCCCACCCCTCGCCACTTGGTTGTCACTCTTGAGGGAGTTAGCTGCTATGAGCAGGTATGTGCTCTTTCAGACTCTTGTGATCCTATGAGCTTGAGTTTGGCTTGCCCATGGGGGACTTAGTTTTTAGATGTGCTCTGGTTGTTTATCTGTTTGTCTGATTGTTTGGTACTGGTACTGTTTTTAAGTAGATTTTGCCTGATGACAGAGTGAGATCGGTAGTTCAGTTTTATCGTTTTTCTTTTACCCCTAGGGTCCCCTTTTGGTCAGGTAGTCCGTCTCCAGACAGGCTGCGACGGCCCTGTTTTTATGGGTTGGGCCGACGCTGGGGACGTTATATTCTTTTGGGCTGACTCACTCTTGTCCACCATTTATTTGTACTTTTTTTCTGTCTATTTTTGCTCCCCTTTTGTTGCACTGTGCCAGAAGAAGCTGCACTCCCCACCTGGAGGTGGAGTGCTGGGACCCATCTCAACCTGGTTTCAATAAAGCTTTTTATTTGACTTCATCCTTTTTGTGTCTTGTGTCCATTTAATGTGTTCGGCCTGAGCCAGCCACTTACCACAGTGGCCTGCTGCCCCGCTGCAGACCCCACTCCTGGCTGCCGTCCCTGTGATGGAGCTTGTCCAGGTTTGGTCTGATGCTGCTGTTGTGTTGGTCCAGTTCCAGCTGTTGTTGTTGAGGGCTGACTATTCTGAGAGGTCTGGCTGTGCTGTGGTGGCTGCTGCTGCTGTTGTTGTTGTTGTTGTTGTTGTTGTGGCACACTCTGCTGATGCTGCTGCTGCTGCTGCTGCTGCTGCTGCTGAGCCTGCTGGCTGGCATCAAGTGGTTCAGAGCCTGGATGTCTTCCTGACTGACCCTGACCACCTGATCGCTGCTGCCCTGCATGGCCCTGAGGGGCCGGTTGGCTCTGAGGTTTAGAAGGCTCTTGTCTCCTAGTGGCTGTGCGTTCTCCTTGTGGTCTTTGGCTCCTTCCAGCAGTGCCGTGGTGATGACCAGATGGTGAGTCTCTAGAGAAGTCTCCTGAATTTCTTGGGCTTTCATGAGCAGAGCGGGAATCTGTGCCACCCCTTCTTTGTACGGCTGAGGATGTCCTGCCTTCAACGTGGCCTGATGGGTCCTTGGGGTGAGTCCTGGAAGAGCGTGAAGACCTGGGGTCTTCTGAAGAGTGACGAGAAGAGCTGTGCTTGCCAGAGCTGCCTCCATGGTGACGATGGTCTCGTGGCGTGGAGGAAGGGTGACGCTGGTTGTACTCATCCTGTTGACTGTATTCCTCTGGAGGCTCGTCATAGTCATGGTAGGAGTGTTTACTACGTCTACCAGTGGAGGGGTGACTTCCAGTTCCATGATGTCGTGAGCGATCGGAGCGGGCCTCCCGTGGTTTCTCAAACCAATCAGTCTCCTCTTGGCTTAAATGATAAGCTTTTTGAGACACCAATGAACAAATAATCAGTCAGCTGTTGTTTAATGTGGAGTAGAATGCAAAATGATGCATTACAAGGAAAACATGGTCCACATTCAAGAGCCATGCAGATTTATGAGGAATCCCAGCAACAAAAAAATTAAAAAATGAGTGAAAAGGGGGAGTTCATGCATTGCCTCACATGTAGAAATTGTGCATGCAAAACAAAATTTTTAAATATTTTTGGCTTTACAAATAACGTGAGCAATAAACAAAATAAAATGGAAAGGTAAAACGAAAATCATGAAGCTTTTCTCCACATTTGGAAATTGGCATGCAGTCATTTCAGCACACTTGAACAGTGGGAAGAACAATTTAAAGCACAAATAATTTAGCACCAGTTACCTTCGCTGTCAGAAACAGCACAGTGCATGTCATCTACGAGATATGGGTCATCTGGTTTATAGACATGACTTCTGGGAATGTCTTTCTTATGGTGGTCCTGCACATCTGGTAGTGAATGGCTGGAGCCATACTGGTTTCTCACATCATTGGCCTCTGGTATGCCTGAGCCTCGTCCCATGCCTACAAGCTTTCCAACAGGACTAAGTGGGCTCTCCTCTTCTGAGTTCTGATTTCGCATGGGTGGCCTTCCACTGCGGCTGCTTCTATGAGACCGCTCCATAGCATCTCTTTCATAGGATTTACTACGATGGCCCGTGGCATCTCTAGATGATATCTTGTCCATTCCATATCCTGTGGACCTGGACCTACCAGAACTGTACATGCGGTCCTCTTCCTCAAGACCTTCATGATTGGTGCCATAATATTTCTGCTGATTATACTTTTTCATGCCATAGGTGACATCATCTTGTGGTTTTTTGGATCTCAGCACAACTGGACATGTACCCCCAGTTGATGTTGTCATTGTGTAAGAGGCAAGATCAGACTCCACATCTCGAGCCTCCTCAATAGGGGAGAATTTAGAAATCTTCTGCTCCATTCCCTGCTTCCTATGCTTACTGCGTTTAGAGGAAACTACAGCAGGAGCAAGATTTTTGGATGTAACTTTGTGGCTACCAGAGCGTGACGTATGTTTATAATCGTCATAATAGTAAGATGAGCCTCCACTCACTGTGGTACTGGTGCGACTGTCCACTGTGCTCTGGTAACTAGTTGAACCTGTGGGTCTGCCATAAGTATCAACAGACTCATCATAGACAGCTCCTCTTGCAGGGCCATTCTCATTGCGATACTGCCCTCCAACAGGATGGCCGAGAGCATCAGTGGGTTGACCTGTGTTGTCTTTTGTCAACTCACTGATATCATCAATCATCACATAGTTCCTTGGAATATTCTGCTCCAGATTTGAGGTATAAAGACCATCTGAACCATAAGCAGAGGTGGGGCTGTCCACTGAGTGAGTCAGGCCTGGCTCTGGAGCACGATACTGTCCATATGCACTGCTATAAGCTGAACCAAAGCTGGTATCTGGTACTGATGTAGCCACTGAGACTGCTGGGTTGCTAATGACCTCATAATTAGTAGGAAGTTTTTGTTCAAGGTCTGCCAAAGATGTTTGCCTTGGTCTTTGATGAACCGTAAGGATTTCTGCCTGAGGCTGGTAGGTGAGGCCAGGTTGGTAGGAACTATGGGTGGGATAAGGAAGGCTCTGTCCTGGTATAGGCTGACCAGGTGTGTGGAAGCCCTGGTGACCCTGCTGCTGCATGGTAAAATCTGTTTGATAAGAGGACTGGCCATATGTGCGGGAAGAATAGGCTCCCTGGTTCTGGTACCCAGGGCCGGTAGGAGGATGAGGCTGAAAGGTTCCAGGCTGTGGAGCAGAGGTTGGGTAATGAGGAGGCTGGAAACCTATTTGCGGATAAGCAGAGCCAGGCTGCTGTGTTGATGGTTGACTTTGAGGATATGGATATGGCATATAGGAGGAAGTTGAGGGATACTGAGAGGTTACGTTGAGGTCATTAGTAAACTGACTCAGTGGTGCAGTGCTAGGTCTTGTCAGCAAACCATTAGCATCATAATTTCCAGTTGCAGCTACCATTCTGAGATTATTGAGTTCACTGTCTGACATGTAGTCTCGAGCATCCCCCATACATCGCAGATAAGCCAGATCTCTCCTCTCCCTATCCTTCACCATGGTCTCTTTTCGCTGAGTGATGCCCAGCTCCAAATAGCGCAGTTTGGCATCAATCTCTTTTTCCTCTTCCTCCAGTTCAGCCTGCTGCTTACGCAATTTTGAAGACTCTTGCTCCACAGCTTTTAATTCACTCAACAGACCAGCCTTGGTAACTCCTTGGGTAGGCCTTGGAAGGACCCTCTGCGACATGCCAGGAGAGTTGTACATTTGTGCTAGAGAAACAATTGGGAGCGGCGCCTCCTCCGATGGTGTGCTTGGGAGAGTCCTCTTCACTTTCCTCATCAGAGAGTTCTGATGCTGCTGCAGGGAGGCCATCTGCTATGAGAGCCAGAAACATATCAGTAAACAACAAAGTTCATGCTCAATCATTCAGGTACCAAATCCAATAATTCTCATTTGGGTCATCTGGACAGTTTCCTTTTTTATAGAAACGTTTCATCCTCCATCAGTCAAAGGGAACTCCTGGAACTCCTCTGACTGATGAAGCCCTCCAGATAGAGGGTGAAACATTTTTATTAAAAAAAAGAAACTGTCCAGATGACCCGACTGAGAATTATTGGATATCAGTAAGCACTGAGCTATAAACAGAATCTGTTTATGTAAATTAAACTCATTATTCTATACTAGGTACTTTGTATTCAGAGAGGATCTGTATATTTCTTCTGAACACTGAAATGCAAAAGTAGTTTGCATAACATTTTTAAAACACCTAATATTAAATGGCCATTTGAGTTGTATGTATGGAGTTCAACTAAAATGGTTTCTTTCAGCTTATTACAACAAATTTTCCAATGAAAGCAAAGTTTTTAAGAGATGTTTGAAATCAGACATATCATAATATCAGTAAAGTAATAAGTGAAGTGTTAAGCAGCTGAAATTGAAGATACTGTACAGCACAATAAATTTATTGATAACTCCACTATAAGATGAGGACAATTTTGTATTAAATATCATAGAAGCAGCACTTAGAACAATATTAAGCATCAGTCATGAATGTTGTTGCCAGCCACATCAAAACCAGCCAGATCAAATCACATTATTACTTCTTTGAACACATTTCATTTGATATATGGAACAGGTAAACCCCAGTATCAGAAACTTTTATTCAAATTTGTGTCTGAATAATTATATAAATAATAAAAAATACTGAAAAGAACATCATAATAAGTTGTGTATATCGATCTCCATCCTCAAATACAGTATTGAGTTATTCACTGATAAAATATTGGGAGTTACAGGAAAAGAGTAGAAATAAAAAAGTTGTTTATGTGGAGATTTCAATATTGACTTGGGAAATATCACTGATTCAAAGAACATCAGTACATTCATAAATTCAATGTATAGTTTAAATTTTTATCCGTTAATATCAAATCCTACAAGAATCACAACTCAAAGTGCTACAATATTTGATAATATTTTTACGAATGTAACAGATGGTAATGTGCTGAGTGGCATTTTGAAGACTGATCTTAGTGATCATTTACCAGTCTTCACATTTATAAGAATGAAGATGGTATAATTAAAACAATTACAAGAAAGAACAAAATAATAAACACATCAAAAAAAGCATTAGACAAATTAAAAGATGATTTGGATAAACAAAAATGGGATGATGTGTATGTAGATGATGTGAACAAATCTTATGATGAATTTATGATGATTCTGGAGGTCTTGTACAAAACAAATTGTGTACAAAAAAATTATATGAAGAAAAATACAGTGGATCATCCATGGATGACCAAAGGACTAAGAAATGCATGTAAAAAAAGAATAATCTGTATTCATCTTTCTTGAAATCAAAAACTCAAGAGGCTGAAGAGAAATATAAAAAGTACAAAAATAAATTAGTTGGGAATCGGGATCATAAGGAAACACAAGAGGGAATACTATAGTAAATCATTACATAAATGTAGTGGTGAGATACGTACAACATAGAGGGTAATGAATAATATTTTCAAAACGCATAAAGTGAGAACGGGACTTTCACAAATTTTTGTGGAGAATGATGTGGAAATCCATGACGATGATGAAATTGTTAATGGATTTAATAATTATTTTGTAAATGTTGGGTCTAGCCTTGCAGCTACGATTTCTACAGTGGGAAAAAAATGTAGCGTAAGTTATTTAAGAAATGGTTGCGTTAACAGTATGTTTTTGGGTGGAACAGATGAGAAGGAAATAATGAAGGTTGTTAATAAATTTTCTAACAAAAGATCAAAGGATTGTGAAAATATGGACATGGTGGTTGTAAAGGAAATAGTGAGTCATGTGATTGAGCCATTTGTACATTTGTAATTTAACTTTTTCAAAAGGAATATTCCCAGACAGAATGAAAATAGCTAAAGTGGTTCCTCTTTATGAAAATGGTGACAAATGTGTATTTAGTAATTATAGGCCTATATCTTTATTGCCACAATTCTCTAAAATTGTCAAAAAATTGTTTATGACCAGAATAGATAAATTTCTTGATAAAAAATAATATTTTAAGTAATAGTCAATATGGTTTTAGATCAAATTGTTCAACATCTTTGGCTCTTATGGAGTTGATTGAACAAATACAGCGATTGATTAAAAAACAACATTGTATAAGTATATT
Organism: Garcialebias charrua; assembly: GCA_038048925.1. NCBI lineage: Eukaryota > Metazoa > Chordata > Actinopteri > Cyprinodontiformes > Rivulidae > Garcialebias > Garcialebias charrua. The sequence goes on along the minus strand of JBBPBX010036605.1, from coordinate 16,925 downwards.
TATGGATTTATAAAAAGCATTTGACACCACTGATCACACCATTCTGCTCGATAAATTGAATCATTATGGTATTAGAGGTCCTGCTTTACAGTGGATAAACAGTTATTTGAGGGATAGAAGGCAGTTTGTTCAGATGGATGATGTAAGATCTAATTTATGCATAACTTCATGTGGAGTTCCACAAGGTTCAGTACTTGGACCTAAATTGTTTATTTTATATGTAAATGATTTTAATTGAAGTATCTGACATCCTCAAATGTGTTTTATTTGCTGATGATACAACTTAATTATGTTTGGGTAAAGACATGGAACAGATGTTTGAGTTGATAAACAAGGAGATTGTTAAAATACAGGATTGGTTTAAATTAAATAAGTTATCATTGAATATTGATTAAACTAATTTATGATATTTAGTAAAAAAGATAACATTGGATTTTTCTTTCAAAATTGATGGTGTTAAGATATGTAGAGTGAATGAGGTAACGTTTCTGGGTGTAATTGTTGATGATAAACTGTCATGGAAACAGCATATAAATCTTGTAAAAATTAAAATATCTAAGTCCAATGCAGTATTGTATAGAGTAAGGGACTTATTAAACAATGATGCTTTATATTTACTTAATAATACACTTGTAGTCCCGCATTTAACTTATTGTGTCAATGTTTGGGGTACAACATGTAAAACCGTAACAAAGCCTATTTTTATTCTGCAAAAAAGAGCTGTAAGAATTATAACAAGAAAGCGTTATTGTCACCCATCTAATGTTCTGTTTTGTCAATTGAAATTACTTAAGTTTTATGATTTGGTGGATTATAATATTTTTCTACTCATGTTTAAAGCTCATAATTGCTTGCTACCATCAAAATCCAAGCATATTTTGTAAAAAGGAAGAGTTGTTATAATTTGAAGGGAATATATATTTTTGTTAAACCTAAGTATAGAACCAGTTTAAAGGGACGTTCTACTACAATACATGGAATGGGTCTGTGGAATGGTTTGGAGGATGATGCAAAAATGGTGAAGTCAATGTTTATATTTAAGAAAAATATCAAAACTATTTTGTTGGAAAGATATATATATAACTGATTAATGTCTATTTTGTTAAATTTGACATTTTGACGAGTTATGTATTTTGCTGTATTATATATGAATGATTATTGTTTGAAAAGTTTGAATTGATTTTGTTTAATGGGGAGCAGACATGATAATAAATTGTCTTCTTCTGCTTCCTTTCATTTTATGTTTTTTATTGTATTTGTGTTTTTAATGGAAATTAAATAAATAAATAAATAAATAAATAAATAAATGCAATGAAAAGCGAGATTCGCATTAAACACTAAAATTACAGAATTTGAATAAAAATGTAAAGAACTCATCTCAAGCTAATTTTGGTCCAAATATGCAGCAGTGCTAATTTAATGTGCCCAGATGTTAATAAACATGAAGAAAACCAATCAGATTCTTTACATTGTGTGTCAACACCCCCCACCACCCATCCCTCTACCAAGGCAAGTAAGTGTGGGTCTTCCACATTTATAAATTATTTAGAATTTAGAAGGTGACGGAAAGATAGAAGGAATATGTGGGAGGAGTAACAATAGGGAGAACTTTCTGACATCACCACATGCTCTTATGTTCCCCTTCTGTCACTTCTAAAAAAAAGGTAAGTCTGGTCCTCTGGACATTCAAAAATCAATCAAACAAACAAACAAGTAAAAAATAAAAAAAAAATTGTAGAAACGTTTCGTCTTTCATCTGAAAGACTTCTTCAGTCTGAGGTGCTGTATTCAGCTCAGTCTTATAAATAGCACCTTCTCATAGTGGATCAACCAGTTTGCTGCTGACAGCCAAAACCAGCTGCTCACGTGATTAAGGAGGACCATCAGCCTGACGATGGATCATTAGCACCCTGATGGTTGTACTTGCTATTCACAAGGGGCTGAGTGATACTAGCAATAACAGCATTGTAAGAGGGGGACAGTTGAACACGGAGGCCTCCACCTCTGTTTAATGATGGACGGTTTCTTTTCACAAAGATGGCCTCCTTTACTCCTCTCTCAAACCATTGTTCCTCTCTATCAAGGATGTGAACATCTTCATCCCTGAAAGAGTGACCACTGGCCTGGAGATGAGTGTAGACTGCAGAGTCCTGACCTGATGATGTTGATCTTCTGTGCTGGTTCATCCTTTTGGCCAGTGGCTGTTTAGTTTCCCCAATGTAAGACTGATCACAGCCCTCCTGACACTGAACAGCATACACAATATGCTTTTTTTTTCTGTTTTGTTTGTTTTTGTGTTTTTGAATGTCCAGAGGACCAGACTTAACTTTTTAGATTTTTCTACCTGGATTATTGAGGATTATAGGTCCTTCTGTCACTTCTTCTTCCAAGCAAGATCATGTCATCTACACTCATGCAACAAACAGTTTTTTGTCCTGTTTGATTGTGAACTTTTGTTTTTGCTCTGAGAAGTATTAGTACAGTATTGTGACTAATTTTCTAGTTGTAGAAAAGTACTTTGGTATTTTGATCACTAAAAATATATTTTGATTAAATGTCTTGCCTTTTATTTGACTTTCAGTTGCCAATTTTCATTCAACCTTTATTTAGTCAGGTAAATCTCATTGAGCCTCGTGGGCTCATTTACAAAAGCGACCTGCTATAAACTAAAGAATGATGAACAATGAATGAATTTGCTCATTTAGATCTCAAATTACCATTTTAATTTTAGGTTAATAACCAGCTGTTCCTATGTACGTATATTAAAATATAAACATTTATTAAATTCTGTTCAAAGAAAATATTATTTCGTACCTGGCTGCTGGACACAACTTGATGATGATATGGAGAAAACCTGTTCTTGGCAGGGTCCTCCGATGTTGGGCTGAGAGGCTTTGGATCCGACATTGAACGTTGCACATTTTTTATGGGTCTTGGCAGCGATTGGTGGCGTTGAGGAGATTCAGCAGTGAAAGCCTTCTGCTGTGGTGTAACATGGGCTTTGTTGAGCTTCTCCTGAGAAGCAAATGTTGTCCCCAACATGCGATGAGGAGAAAGTGGAGATACTGGGGAGTATAATACTTGGGGAGATTTGGGAGGATGTCGAGAAGAAGACTCATTTTGTTGATGGTGATAGCCAATTTCCAGAGGGTCCGGTTTCCTCCTTTCAAACTTAGCAACTCCTTGGAGTCTGGGAGTAGTTGGGTCGGATGCATTTGCTCCTACTATATGCAGACTTGTTGAGTATGGGCTAATAGTTGTAGGGACACTCAGCTGAGGGGTGACTACTCCCTGAGAATGTGATTCTGGTTCAGTTTGGCAGGCTAGGCTCTCTCCTTTGTGAGTTCTTTCAGGAGCTGCTATGTAATGTAATAGGTCAACCTTTGAGGTCTCTGCCATGGTAATGTGGATTGCAGGTGAAACTCTGCCTAGTTGGTCTGGCTCTGTTTGGCATGATGAGTCATTAGTGGTCTGAATAGCTATGCTTGTAGAAGCCACTTTAGACGATCCTTCAGATTTTGCCTCACTGCTGGACTCTGAATGCTTTGATGCACGAGATCGTCTGCGTCTTACTGGCTGCTGGTCCCATTCTGCTTGGTCTTCCTCATCAGTCTGAACACTGCAGTCTGCAATGCGTCTTGTTCTCCTACGCCTATTTAAGTACCTGTCTTCGCCATCCTCATCATCTGTTTGCACACAGCTGTCTATAATTCTTTTGACAGAGTCTTCCTCTGAGCCATCCCTCAGCCGAGGCATGGAATTCTGTTTTTTCATAATCTTAGTATCAGCCTGTTTGTCACTGCTTTTTAAAGACATTTCAGAGGCAGAGCTTTGAATCGGTCGAGCAGCCACCACTGCTTGAACTACTTGTCCATCCTGCCAGAACTGAACACTCTGACCATCTTTTTGAATTACTCTACCACTCTGGTCACAAATTATAAATCCTTGAGGGACTCCTCCTCCAACAACTACCCCTTGGATAGCACTTTGAGCTGTTGTTGCTGCAGCTGCAGCTGCCTCAGCAGCAGCTACTGCTGCTACTGCCTCCACTGCAGCTGTCTTTTGCCTTTTCTGCTCCTCCAACTGCTGTTGAAGTTGGTGTTGCAGAGTCTGAATTTGCTCAAGTTGCATTCTTTGCTGGGCCAGTTGTTCTCTTTGCATTATCAGCTGTGTCTCACGCTCTGCTTGTTGTTGTTGTAGTACCTGCTGTTTGACTGTCTGTAGTTCATGAAGCTCCCGTTGAACAAGTAGCTGCTCTTTTTCTCTGTGACGCTGAAGCTCCATACGATCTCTTTCTAGCTCCTCTTGTAGGCGCATCTGTCGTAATTTTTCCAGTTCAACCCGTTCCCGCTCAAGTTGCAATAATTGCTCTTGTTGCTGATTCAGTGCTTCATCATACTTTTTTTGCTGTGCGTCAGTTGTAGAAGAAATTTTGGTTTCTGGTGTTTGGGCAGTTTCATTTGTTGTTGCTTTTGACTGGGTTTGAGGCAGAACTACAGACTGAGTCTGACTGATAGGCTGAGCATGAGAATGAGTCTGGGTCAAAGATAAAGGTTCGGTTTGCGCAGGTAATTGCTGTGCCTGTATTTGAGGTTGCACTGGTTGGACAATTGGAGGCTGACCTTGAGCCTGAGAGAGTGATGCAAGATTCTGTGAGGTAAGTTGAGGATGGTCTGATTGATGATCTGCTGTGGTTTGCATACCAGGAACAGGCACATGTTGTGCTCCTGATTGTAATGCTGGTTGGGTTATTGGAATGGTTGAAGCTGTTTGGGCAGCTATTGTCATGAAAGGTTTTCCGAGATACACTGGAGTTTCCTGCTCTGAGCTGCTTAACACAGAAGTGCCTTCTGATGGTGTGGCTGATGTAGGATACTGGTTTGGAGGAGGGTAGGTATATGGTCCTTGAGTGGAAAGAGGCATCCTGGGAGTCACTTGAGGCAATCTGGTCAGAGTAGACAAGGGTACAGCAGTCACCCCTGTAGGGTATGGTCTGTAAATTCCCCTAGGCATTGGGCGTATGACTGGGGCTGGCTGTGTAGTAATTGGCAAGGTTGAAGCTATTGGAGCATTTATAGTGGAATATATCATACCATCACCTCCTCTTATGGCAGCAGGATACAAGGCGCGTATGCTTGCTTGTCTAGCATTTATTAAATTTGTTAGTGTTTGACCATGCACTGTTTGTCGCCCATCTGGTCCATAAAGCAAATTTGCTCTTACTGATGCTAAACCTTGATGGAGATTTAATCTTGCTAAAGGTCCTCCCCTTCCAGCTGCATATGCTGCCAGTTCAGGATTATTTCCAAAACGATTCCCAATTTGATCAACGGTGTTAAGAGCTGCACACATGCGACTGATCTCCCTGGCAGTAGTTGCACTATATTGAGCCAAATTAGAGTCCTGCAATCCTGTTAGGTCACGTGAACCACAAGTATAGTCCGAATTAATATTTGACATGGAGCCATATCGACGAAGGGGTAATGAAGGAGCTGATAAATCACCCTGGTGACGCAGGTCCGTGTAAGAACCATATTGTGCCCCTATGCCAAGGTATCCAGCATCATAAACCTGATTCATACTGCTAAGATCTACAGCAATACCTCCTTGGATATTGTTCTGATAGTGAGAAGCATCAGTCAATGAAGGCAAATTGGTATCAGACAGGGAGGGCTGTATTTTTCCAGTAGGTGGTGTAGGTAGAGGATATTGTTTATGATCCATTGTTATTCCTTGGGTAACTTGAGTCTTTTGTTGCTGCTGTTGTTGGCTAATACTGTAGTGTGGTAGGTGGGGAGGTTGGGTTGCTTGAGATGTTTCAGTGGTGGGAGTTTTATCTGAAGATACTGTGGGAGACTTCTGAGAGAATGAGCCGGAACAGCTACCAGCAAAAGGCAATTTGTAAACAACATCACAACAAGCCACTTGATTTTCTGTTTTGAGCTGTCCAGTCAGATCCAAAACCTGAGGTGGAGCAGGGGCTTGGTCTTCTTGCTTTACCAACTGAGTAACTGTGCCACCTTGTGATGTGTTGTTCTCCTCAAGTTGCACCATCATAACATGGGGTTTACCTGTAGACAAGTTCATTACGGTTGGCTTGTTTTTAAGCTCTAAGGCAATGCCACCATACATATCATGGGGTGCATTAGAAGCAAGAGCCCCAGACACTGATGGTGGAGCAAGAGGAGATACTCTAGGTATGGCACTAGCAGTCACTACAGGCTGGGCACCACTTGTCTGTGCCACTACAAGGTCTTTTTTAATCAACAGTGGCTGTACCTGATTAGCTAAATTGTAACGTGCAAAAGATGACTGCTGTTGGTGTTGCTGAAGCTGCTGCTCAAGAAGTTGTTGCTGATGCAGAAGCTTCTGTTGTTGTAACTGCAGTTGTTGTTGCTGTATTTCAAGATTTTCCAGGCAAGCATCTATTTTAGGAATAGACGGATCGGTAATCAGTTGCTTACTCTGGGTTAAACACACAGCGGCTCCAACACACTGACCTAGATCCACACGGTTCTGCAATGGGTCTCCATACACAACTAGTTGCTTAGGTTGTGACATGAATGTTGACCCTGCAACAGTGACACTAACTGTTGTTGGTGTTGATGCAGGTACATGTGGTTGCTCTTGTGCATTGAGGTTCATAATAAGAGACTGCACTGCTGTGTGCCTACCAGATGGCTGCTCAGCTCCTAATGAGTATCTTCTTGTGTCAGAGGCAAGAGATGTTAGATCCATGCCATGATCTGTCATTATAATTGGAGCTGACCTCAGTGGAGCTCTTAGGTCTACAACAGCAGTGTTTGGAAGTGTTTGGCTCTGCCCCACAACTTTTGAAGTACCTGGAACATTAGAGATTCTACACAGAGATATATTTTCCATTGAACCCCAACTATGTCCACTTGTGGTCATAGCACTAACACCAACATTAACTTTTTCAATATTTTGACCCATTTGAGAAAAATGTTTTATGGTTTGGGGTGATGTTGGAGAACTTGTTGATGGAGACTGTGAGCTGTACAATGTTTTACAACCTGACTGTGTTGGTGATGATAGGGGAGATGTAGAGGAATTTACAGTCAGTGGCTTGGTAGGACTAGACCTTTCAGAACCTAATGTTATTATCATCACTGGTGAATCTTGAGAGGATTGTTGTCGTACAAGACGTGGTGACATTGTCCTTTGAGGTGCTTGAGCACTGTGGGATGCTGAAGCTGTTGTAGCACCAGTTGGCAATGATGGCAGCTGCCTGCTGTTATTGCTAGTGTGTCGCACAGGGGGCGTATGTGTTGGGCTTTGGGTTGGAGAGGCAGTGGGAGAAACTGGGGGACTGGGTCCTTTAAAAAGTGAAAAGACTTTGGAGGTCAGGGAAGATGATCCAGGGTCAGGTGTTGGCCTCTGTGAGCCTGCTCTGTTATTAACAGGCACTGTGCCTCCACCATGCCGAGTTGAAGCAGCCTGACTCATTTGAGCTTTGGTTGTTGCAACTCCAACAACACCTTCAATTTTGGCACTCTGTGTCATCATTCTGTTCTGTGTTTCTTTTGATAAATGTTGGGCTGCTTGCATACCCGCAATTCTTGAATCACCGCCTGTTGTGGAGAAGGGTATTGGTGCATTTACCTGTGTAGGGCTTGAGCCTGGAGTTAGAGAAGTTCCAGCTTCAAGATGATACCCACCATCTGATTGTGAGCCACCTTTCTGTTGATTAACTGTTTTTCCTTGCTTCTGCATGAGCTGGGCTTTCCTCATCATCTCCTCATACACTTCTTCTGCACTTTTTAGAGTTTTATCAGATGGTGGTATTGACGTCTTCTCTGTTGGGGAGTAGAGTGATGTAAAAGTTGGAAGATTGAATTCTTTTCCTGATTTGTAAAGCGTTCCTCCAATCATCTCAAAACCTTCTGCCTCTGAGTCCATAGAGGGTGAATATTCAGAGCAGGATGATCTATGGAGCTCCTCCATCTCTGCAGCCTGTCTCAGCTCCTCTGTTGGTGATGCATCCTCAATAGGAGAGAGATTACTCGGAGGAGTTTTGGACCGTTCTCTGCGCCTTTGTGCTCGAAGTTCCTCCTTATCTCTTTTTGTTTTCCGGGCAGTACTCCTAATTCTCTGTTGCTCTAGATCTCTCATCTGCTCCTGTTCCCTAAGTAGTTCTTCCTCTTCTCTAAGCTCATCCTCTTCAGAGGAGTCCTCAATTGTGGGCAGCAGTGGCCCATGGGACCGATGACGAGCTTTTCTCTGCTGCTTTGCTTCTTCAAGTCGTGCTCTCCGACTAGGACTGCTGTCACTGTCGTCTTCCATGGATGACACAGAGGTTGGGGATGTTCCAGAAGTGTAGCTGGGAGTAGTGGCGGGTAGAGTGGATGAATAATCTCCCTTGGACCTCTCCTCAGGAGAACCAGTCAGACTCTCCATTTCAAGCTCTGGTTCTCGAAGGTCATGTTCACTACTGAGCTCAATGTCTCGATTGTAGCTGTTAGTATTATTCAGCTCAATTGTCTTAAAACGTCGAAGGCCCCCTGCTATTACAACATCTTCCTCTTCTTTTGTTTTATAAGCCCCCTCTGAAACTTTTGTATCTTCTTCAAAACTATTAGATTGATGAGAGAGACGTCTTCTCTCTTTGCCTAAATCCCCACCAGTTTTGTGTGTCTTTTTAGGTTTCTGGTTTCCAAGTTCTTCGAATTCTTCTTCATCAGCACTCATCTCCATAATCTGTCGCCTCATATATTCTTCATCTGTTAAATCTTTATGCGTCTTCTTTTGTCTTATTGGCAATGGTGATAAACCACTTTCACTGCTGTCTTCCACATAATCGTGACGAAGCTTGCAACTGAGGTCATCTTCTGATTCATCCCTTGCTGCCTCATCTTCTGGACTGTAGTCTTGCCCCACAGAAAGTGAATGAGGCCTGTGTTTCAGATCTGTGGCAGTCTTTGATTCAAGCAAAGGTTTCATGGAGCTTTCTAACTTGGTGATTTCAGAGGGGATGGAAGCACCTCTTTCACTAAGCTTTAATCCCTCTTCTTGGATTCGACCTGTAATTTCCCCTTGCGAACTCGAGATGCCATCTGAAGAGTATCCAGTGTCACTTAAACTCTGCATACTTGATTTATTCTGGTCCTAAAGAAAAAGACAAAAGGAGAGGGATCAAAACCCAATAAAGTTCTTCCATATTAACTCATAAAAGTGATATTACAAGCTTCAGTTCACATTTCAGATCTCACTATTTCATCCAGCTAATCAGCAATGACATTTTTAAGGACAATGGTAAATGCATGGAAGTAAAATATATATATTTTTACTCCTAATACAGATGTAACAGTCTCTAAAAGTAACATATTAGAAAAATAATTACTTTGTAAATAACCAACACAAGTATTTTTAAGCTAAAATCTTTAAGCTAAAATCAACCCAAATGTTTATAGTACCAATATAGGATAATCAAGTTTTTACTTATCACAACTATTGACCATTCTGTATTTGTTTGGGTTGAATTTGCTTTTTAGTGTTATGCACACACAGATGGAATAAAAAAAAATATACTGACACAGAGTGAATATAACACAATTGAACATACAAACATATACAGACAAATGTCATTTTGTTACATGCTTATTTGACATTGTTGACGCATTCTCCATTGCATTCTTCGAACCGTAGAAGAATAAAGAACATGCTTAGAATGCTTAAAACATTACCACAAGGTGGCACATAAAACAAACAAAAAAATTTGCATTTCCTTGTTTTTTAGTTTGTTTTTACAAAAGGTAAATAAATGAACAGTTTAAAACAGAGAAATGCAGGAGCAGGCTGAAGAGAAAGAATGGTCAGCTGAAATGATTATGCGGATGGATATAAAAATGATGAATGATTGTGGCCAACTGATGATGATGATCATTAGTATGATGTTAAGGATTATGATATGACGCTACATAATGTATGAAGATATAACTACTACTGCAATTATAGTTTTTTTTACTGAACGTTTGATGATATTATGAAAACAAAACAGATTTTAATATTGCATTAGTTGTTAAAAAAAAGTAAGTTGATAAAAAATAGTGTTAACTTAGAAATTATGATTATAAGAAAAAAATTACAAAACTAAGAATGAAAAAATAAATTAAATTAAATTTCACTGTATTCACTGACAATGACATGAATAAATGGTCAACAATGAAGTCATTGGACAAATGACAAAAAAATAAATAAAGAAGAAATAAACGATCTCGAATGGGTTCCATTTTGAAATACAAGGGACAAGATTATGATTCTGTGAGATGGTTCCAGTTATTTGAATGGGGCACAAAATCAAAATGGTGAATCGGGAGTAACACGTGTAACAGGTGAAGGCGAAGAAGTTGCAGGTAGCTCACTTCATGGTGTCTTGACTTCTTTTCGTCATCAGCTATCTTCATGTCTTTTGGAGTGTCAGTCTCTGATAATATCTTCTTCTGTGAGGCTTTGACGTCTTCTTTTAGCATTTTGGATGCAGCTTTAGTCTTCTCCTGGCTTTGCGGCTGTTTGCGGGCTTGGTTATTACCTGTGGGTTTAGACTGAGCAGGAACTGTTTTTGAAGTGGTGTGGGTCTTATTATGGTTAGGAGCAGGTTTACCAGGGCCAGATGAAGGCTTGGCACCAGAGGGATGAGAAGGGCCCTTAGGTAGAGCAGAGGGCTGAGCAGATCCTTTTGTCTGAGTCAGCCCTTTGGCCTGACTCGGGCCCTTCATTTGGTTAGAAGGCTGTGAGGGGGCCTTACTTTGAGCATTGGGCTGATTAGGACCTTTAGTTTGAGCAGGTCCTTTACCCTGAGATGAGGGATGTGTTTGGCTTTTAGCTTGAAGGGGTGGCTGAGTTAAACCCTTGGTTTGAGGAGATGTTTGGCTGAGCCCTTTAGGTTGAGGGCCAGGCCCTGCCTGTTTCACATTAGAGGGAGGGCCACTTACTTGAGGACCAGCTGATTTCTTTTGTTGTTGAGGACCTGTGGTGTTAGGCCCTAAAAGATGATTGGGCGATATCTGCTGAGGTGTTTGCTGTTTGGCTGGAGCAGATGATCGAGAAGATACCACTGAGGGTCCCACAGGATCTGGAACATCTCCCAAACTTCCTGACAGAGCCCTCTGTGTTTGGCAGTTTAGGCAGAGCCATTCTTTTTTCTGAAGAAAAAAAAAAAAAAAAACAAGAACAGAGAGAATAGGGATGAGCAAAGTTAAGATTAAAAAAACATGCTGTATTGCACAAAATATACACAATATAGTCATTTTTAATGTTTCCATTGATAGAACAATTAGTAAAATAACATAGCTGTGTCTGTTACTTAAAATAAATGCAGTTTTGCATTGTGTGAATGTGTGTATGAATGGGTGGATGGCTGGTACTGTGAAGCGCTTTGGGGCCCCTCATAGGGGGCTGGAAAGCTACATATAAGTAAGCTCCATTTACCATTTACCTTTTGCAATACCACTGGACTCCTCTGAACAACTGAACAAATTAAAGCCTGTCCAAACAAGGATTTTCATCTCTTCAAAAAGACTTAAATCTTTTGACTGTATCAAGTACTCTCACACAAAGTACACAGATAAGAAGTTTAGGGTGCATATAAATGAATACATTTTTTGAGAGGTGGAGCAATCAACAGCAAATATCAAATGTCATCCCCGGGGTCATACCTGACCCAATAGCACATTCCATCTGGCCCACAACGTGGTTAATGATTAATAAACTACACTCAAATTGATACAGGAGTCATTTGTGAGAAGGCTTAACTTTGGCTATGACTCAACCATCACAATTAAAAAAAAAAACTTATTCAAATAAGAAAACTAAATAATTTACTGAAATTGCTAAATAATGAAGTGTGAATTCAAACTCATCTGCCAATACATATTAAAAATATTAAACAATTACATTTTTGGAATAATCTTCTTAAAATTAATTAGACTCAACAAAACTGTAATAGGTTCCAAAATATTATGATAACCAGTTTTAAATGTTTAAAATTATGGCCACATATTTGCATCTAAAAAAAAAAGCCATGCAGCAAATTAACGTTCATTCAAAATGCATTTTTATTTTGCTTGTTTTGTTTTTGAGTGAGCATGGCAAATCTATTTATGACAGCAGAAATGTAAATAAATAAACCAAACCAGCCATGATAACAGAAACGTGGATAATCAAAGACTGGCGTCTGCATAGAAAAATACAGACCTTTGAAGAAAATTGTTGCTGATTCCTGATCTGCATCTTATATAGAGCTCACAGCAAACCTTTTTGGTGTTTGAGATTAAAAATTGTTCCTCACAGTCATGAGGTCTGTGTTTGGCTGTAGGTGCAGATTCTTGCTCTAAAACCTAAAACAAAACCTATCAAAGACCGGATATTAACAGAAACAGATTCAATGTCAGGTCAATATAGTAGATCAATGAAACTGCTCACTGTAATGAAATGACTATTACAGGTTAGGAAGGATGAAAATAGCAGTGGGTTGCACCATGTTTGTAATGCAGCCCTCTGTTAATGACAATCATCTGAGCCTCAGGCTTGAAGACCGAGTGTTCCTGTGTCACCAACTTGTACAGCAAAACAAATAACCTCATGCACGCCTCAACTGTTGATCACCATCCGTTGAATAAATCATGTATTTTATTGATTCCACATTCACAATATATATAAAATTTGAGGACCTGACTTAACATTTTTTAGATTTTTCAAACTAGATTATTGAGCATGCACCAGGATATTAATAAAGAATATTTTTCAACAGCAGTCTCAACCATCCATTATCTTTACCTGCATCTTCCTTTTTAGGTCACTGGTGCCCATATCCAGCAGTGACTGTGCGAGGGTCAGGGTACACCCTGGACAGGCCACACGTCCATCACAGGGACACATAGAGACGAACAAGACAACCATTCACACTCTCACTCACACCTAGGGACAATTTAGAGTTGCCAATCAGCCTAACGTGCATGTTTTTGGTCTGTGGGAGGAAACTGGAGTACCCGGAGAAAACCCACACATGCACAGAGAGGCCATGCAAACTCCACCCAGAAAGTTCCCCGTCGTCAGTTACAGCGTGTGCTCTCAAGACATCATTACCTGCAGCATCCCCTCAGCGCGGACTGAATTCGGCAAAAAGGCTTTTTCCTACTCTGCTCCTGTAACCTGGAACACCTTACAAAAAGATCTGAAGTTCTCAACGTTGACCTAAGGAATTTTAAACAGTTTTTAAGTTCAATGCAAAAATCAATGCAGACATGTTCCTGTTTTTAGTATTTTACACATTTTATAACATAGCTTGATTTTATTTTGTTTTATATCACTATTTTTATTTACTTTTTATTTTATATGCATTTTATGACCGTTATTATTATTTTGTATTGCAACAAGCAAAAACAATCGAAACTTTTAAAGGAGTTTCTCTACCAACATTTAAGCAAGATAAAGAGGTAGATTGTAGCAATCACATAGGACCATTTGAACACCACAATAGGGGGAACTTAATCTAGACACTTCGTCTCTAAAAATAATAATGTTGATGTGAGACACAGAGTGTTTTCTATCACCTCATTCTAAACCTGGGAAGAGACATTGACCTAATAGAGACATTTAGCTTTACTTTGGAGGTTTTCTGCACTTTCTCTGATCAGTTTTCTGGCCACAATGATGAGTGGACACAAAACACAACGGACAATGTTTATATATCTGTTTAGTACAACTAATATGTGATTGCAAAATAATTCTACAAGAATTATGTGGTACTAGTGTACCACATAAAGTAAAGGTAAGATAAACCTCACAGCCTAAAAAGAAGGGGGTAAATAGTGGTTAGGGCGTTTGACTTGGGACCCGAAGGACGCGGGTTCGCGTCCCGGCCACTACACATCTTGGGGTGTCTATGAGTGCACACCTAATTCTCCAGCTCCCCGAGCGCCCTCTGGCTGCTCACTGCACCACCTGGGGTGGTTGGGTTAAATGCAGAGACGAATTTCGTCTGTGTATGGGAAACATACGCAGATGACAGACAAACACATTATTATTATTATTATTAAATATGGTAAATATTAATTGATTAAATCAGAAAAGGGTAAACAAAAAATAAAATGACCATTTAAGATACATTTCCAATCTTATTGGTCTTTTTTATGTTTATTAAATTAATATACTGTATAATATTTAACAAAAGGAAAAGTATTGTCATTTGAGGCTACTAAATTAAACACAAAAAAATATAATAATTTGTGTTTAGTTGGTTATTTCCTTGTCGTAACCATGCTTCTTGACAATAAATGTACACTGTTGGGAAGCCTGTTAATTTTCCCTAAAATGGTGCCTCACTTGTGAGGAAAATGTGATTGAGGGTTGAGCAGCAGAGTTAAGAATGTAAAATGTGTCTTATAAAAATTGCCACTACTTCACTGCCAATGCCAAACAGCAAAGATGTATTTCTCTTTTGTGCTATGTGTACATAATTAATGGCTGGATAGATTTTTTTTTGTTGGTGTCACTCAAGGCCAAAAGCCACAGGTGAGCAATAATGTATTTTCAACCCATGTGTGTGTGTCTGTTGGTTAGCCAATATCTCATGAACCACAGGACAAAATTTAATGAAACGGAGAATATTGAATGTACTGTACATGCATTACTGATTTGAACTTTTGTAAACAAATCAATTCAAAATTGCCACCACAGCAAATCAACATTTGCCACATTTGCTTTAAATTTTGTGAAATTATAGCCACAAAAAATGGCTATAACTCAATCCATTTGACTGATATTGAGGTAAAATTTAAGTGGTAGTAGCTGAGAGTCAGTAACAACACACTTTGTCATATTACATTAGCTAGAATTTAATTATTTTTCTAAACGAATGACCAAAAACGAGTACAATTCTGTCATTTCTCAACATAAGTTGATCCTAGTTTGAAAAAAAAAAAATGATATAAAAGGCAAATATATCCTAGGCTTTAAATAGATGTATATATTTTTTCTTTTTTAGCTGGCATGTATTTAAGACAAACTGTTGCTTGTTGTAAAGCAGACACAATATTCAGACAACAAAGTAAATAGAGGAGGTTCTCCAAAACAGGCTGTGACTGCTAATCAGTTTAGTAGTAAAAAGAAAAAAAGTCAAATTGTGCTGTTCTAGTAAGAGTTAGAATTGATATAGAATAATTACACTTACAGAACAGTAAACAGGTTGTGATTGATAGAGTACAATAGAACACACTGGAGTGGCACTGATATGGCAAACATTGTACCTCGTAAAAACTCAATTAGGGCTCTTATGCAATGTGGGTGATAAATGATGCAACTCCTTCCCTTTAGTAATGATGCCATTTGAATCAGCATGCTGTGAAAACATCAATTTCTTCATTGATAATGATGTAGGCAGAAAAAAATATCACTTTTAATGAAAGGAGATAAAACAAACACTTTGTTAAGTTGAAAACCATGGTGAATATCAGAGTCAGAGTCAGAGTCAGAGAGTCTTTATTGTCATTTGCACCGCATGTGGTACATGAGATGAAAACGAGATTATGTACACGAGGTCCCAGTTACATCCAACAACAAATGAAAGAGAAAAACAGTAATAACATCGAGAACTAACTAAGAAAAACATCAACTAGTAATACACTAAGCCTAATATAGTGGGAATAAACAGCAGCACGAACATGAGTTTGTATGAGCAGATGGTCACAGATGAACACAGATGAACACAGCAACAAGAAAACATATCAGCATCAGCATGATGTGATATTTTGCAGTGTTTATTTTAATTTTATTTTTATTTATTCATGAGTCTAACAGCCTCAGGGTAGAAGCTGTTCCTCAGTCTAGTGGTTCTAATATATTTTGCCTGCCGCCAAAGGTAAAGGCAAACAATGTTTTTGGCTATAAGATCAAGCACTGCCAGCTCATGTGAGATCACGCGAGACATTGCAACAGATTGTGTATAATATTGTTTTCAAGTTTCAACCAAAATTACTATAACTCCATCATTTTACAACATTTTACTTTGAAACTCCAGCATGAAAGGTGGTGGGCAAATGCATTTCTTTAACAAATGCTTCCTTTTTTGAAAAAGTTGACATTTCCAAATGCAAAAACATGTCAAAACCAAACAGGAAAATATGCAATGAGGTCAGACGTTCAAATCTATAGCATGCTATTTTTTTACTGCTGCTATTTTTTTACACAGAATTTAAAATAAAAAAAAGTATTTTTGTGCCCAAATCTATCGTCTCAAGTGAGACCATGAGGCTAGAATGGATCCACTGGTTTGCCAAGCAGACAGACTTGCTTTGTTTTCATATCTCTCAAGTGCTCTACTGAGAAGCTATATATAAACAGGTGCAGCACTCTCCAACTAACCATCTGTGCTGGTTCTTTTCATGACAAACGGTTGTGTTTGTGGACAGCTAGCACACTCATGGGAGCAGCAGATATTTACAGAAGCTATGCAACAATATAGACAAAAAGACAGGCTATGAGGCTCTAATTTGTGCATTCAAAAATGTTTAGTGGGCAGCACGGCGGTGTAGTTAGAGCTGTCCCCTCACAGCGAGAAGGTCGCAGTTCACCTTCCAGCCTTTCTGGGGAGATTGAGTTGGTGTATTCTCCCTGTGCACCTATGGGTTTTGTCCAGGTGCTTTAGGGTGTTTTCACACCTGATAGGCCAGTAGACTCGGTTCCAATGGAGACCAAAATTCAGAACATTTGTTGACATTTCAGTTGGTGCAGTTTGCATTCACACTGCCCTGAGTCAATCGAGCCAACCTGTTCCATCCCTCGCCTGTGGTGGCGCTGCAACAAGAACTATGGAAGGCATCAACACAAAAACCTCTGAAGAAGACACTTCTTCGTACAGGTAGTCCTCGACTTACGAACGAGTTCCGGACCTAAGGACCGTTCGTATG
>JBBPBX010036604.1:18785-31394 GCA_038048925.1 Garcialebias charrua | reverse complement strand
CAGGCAGCCTGACCAGGACCAAATTTGCTGCTGACGACTTCCTTGTTTGTTGATCAACCAGAGACCAGCCGATTCCAAAAAGCAGGACACCTGTTATCGTAAATCCACACATCACCTTCCAATCGCCCCAGGAATCAATGACATATCCAGTTGCGTGCGTGTCATCAGGGCAAGTTGGCTCACCTGAAGCTCGTCTTCTAGTCGAGAAAATGTTATCAACTGTGTTGATCCATAGCAAAAATTACGGTTTGGAAGATATGTAAAGAGGCTCTGAAGCAGTAAACGGACTTGACAGAGCAAAAGCAAAGCGGAGGAGGGAGAGGAGTGGGAAAGCGTCAACTCTTGGTAAGAGCAAGTGGTGAATAAGAGGACAGACGGTATATTTTGGCACCACAGTCAGTAAAATGTACAAAGTACCGTCACACTGTATAAAAAGCAGCAAGTCAACTGTTAACTGCAGAAATCTTCTCGATGTTTTGTCTTTGATAGCTTGTGATGGTTCTCGATGAGCAGAAAGTTTCTCGTGCACAGACAAGTACAAAAAATAGAAAAGTCTGCTTGCTTTTGTGTCACTAGATGCCTGAGATGCAGCAGAAATGTGCCCGACGTGCAGCCAGTGTGGGCGTGCTGATCTGTTGCATTGGAAACTAATTAAAAATCCTGAAGATCTTCCACATTGTGGCTGTAAAACTGACTATGACATCATTTATTCTATTTATTATAGTTTTGATGTCAACTTATTTATATTGCACGTAAAAACAGCAAAAGCTGACCAAAGTGCTTTATAATTGAGTCAAATTAAACTGAAAAACGTTAAGAACAAAAAATACATCTTGTCTGGATAAACAAGAAAGTTAGCAATGAAATACAACAACAACAAAATTGCTCTAACTTGGTCTCCAACTTTTACGGTTCAAACGCCAAGGAATAAAGATGCGTCTTGAGCAAAGATTTTAAAAGTCTCAACAGTCCGCGGTCTTTAAATGATCAGGTGAATTGTTCCACAGTTTTAGAGCAGCAACAGAAAAAAAGCCACAACATCTCTGGATTTCAGTTTGGATCTGGGGACATCTGAGAGGAACTGGTTGATAGACCGGAGTGCTCTTATTGCAGTGTAGTGTAAAGAAGATCATAGTCCTCGAGGCTCAATGGGATTAACCTGCCTAAATAAAGGTTGAATGAATATAAATATAACAAGGCCAGACCTTTTAAGACTTTAAAAACATGCAATAAAATCTTAGAATAAATCTGGAAGTGGCAGGAAGCCAGTGGAGAGAAGCCAGGACAGGGGTTATGTGTTTATGTTTTAGTTGCTGTCAAATACAGTACAGTGGCCCTGAGATGTAAATTCATTCATTCATTCAACCTTTGTTTAGACAGATAAGTCACATTGAGCCTAGAAGACTCATTTACAAGTGAGATCTGCTTAGACAGACAAAAAGTAATGAAATTAGACACATGTAGGAAATGGAGGTGAAAAAATTCCTATGAAAATCTTTCTTGCCTGAGGATTTTATTTTATTTTTTAAAACACCTCGCACAAATAAGCACATAGTGACGTAGACACAGAGAACGGTGAGCGATATCCATAGAAGCTCTCGAGGGCACTGTAAGAGTTCTGAAAATAATGGAATAATGAGCCAGCTCCCTCCAGTGAGATCAGTAAACATTCTCGAGGTATGTCGGGGAATGGCCAAGGTCAACGCTAATGAGAATCCAAGAGTCCTGAAATTATGACAGAATGTTTATTCAGCTGGTTCATTCTGGTTGACGGTGGAATTGCCCGATGGGCAACATTTGAAAAAAAAAAATGGAATGAAATTTGAAAAAAAGAAAAAAAAAACAGAATTACATTAACCCAAAGCGGAAGTGACCAAAGGGGAAGTGTCCAGAATCACATTTGAAAAAACGCAATTACATTTGAACTAATGGAATTACATTAAGCCAAACCACCTCAGGGTAGGGGTGGGCGAAATGGCTCAAAAATTACATTGTGATATTTCAGAGCATTATCACGATAAATTTCGTGATATAACAAAACAAAAACAAAAAAAAACGAAATCAAATTCATTTATTTGACAAAATTAACTTAACATGTTGCTTTGCAGTATTATATAATTTTTTTTAAAAACAACAAGGGTTAATTTTACTGAAATTACTTTATTTAGTAAAGTACAGTATTCAGTATCCAGGTATAAAAAAAAAAAGATCTGTTATTTAGATTGAAAAAGTCTGCACAAAATATAGATAAACAAAAACCATCACAAAAACTAAAGTGCAGGTGTAGTTTCCCAAAAAAACTAAATAAAATGAAGCTTAAGATCTGTTGAGCATAAATGTAACATACAACAAAATATATGTTCCCTTTAAATGAGCTATAACTTCCAGAACTTGTAACAAGATGATCAGCTGACCCTGAAGCTTGTTGGTGTTTCAGCTTCATCTATTCATGCAGGAATGATTCATTTTTCTGACTGATCTGTCTCTGATCACCTGCCTCTTGGTCTATGGACCGACTGTGGAACTCAAGAGACGGTTGAGCCGCGCATGTTTATAACGACAGTTTAGAGCGAGGGAGACACAGCACCGGCTGTTCAGAGCTAGGTGGGGGGAGGGGGAGACATTTGAGCTGTCTGTACCTGAAGTTTAGAGCTGGGGGGAGAGAAGCTGAGACGCGCGTTGTTTGTTTTTAGCATTTTAGCTAGCTAGTATTGCACGCAACTAATTAACGTTACACCAGTACAGACTGGTGGAGTTGGGTGCGTAGTTTGGTTTGGTCGTTTGAAGCGCTTGGTTGTTAAGGGGGCGGGGCGCCCTGACGTATTACATCATGAAATTAGCATATCATGATATAACTTTTTTGCCCGGGCAAGCTTTTTTTATGGGTATTACCGGGAACGATATGATATGACCCAGCCCTACCTCAGGGCCACCATAGTTTTATGTTAATAAAGAAAAAAAACACTAAATATCATCAGCAAAGAAGTGAAAAGTGAAAAAGTGAAATGAAGTTAAAAATGCCAAGTCAATGTTTACATTTAAGAAAATTATCAAAACTAAATTGTTAAAAAAAAAATGAAGTAGCGTAATGTGTATTGTATTAGTTACAAAATTAGAAAGAGTTATTCATTTTGTTATGAACAGAATTGGTGACAAAGGGCAACCTTGGCGGAGTCCAACTCTCACTGGAAACGAGCCTGACTTACTGCCGGCAATGCGGACCAAGCTCTGACACCGGTCGTACAGGGACCTAACAGCCCATATCAATGGGCCTGGTACCCCATACTCCCGGAGTACCCCCCACAGAACCCCCCGAGGGACGCGGTCGAATGCCTTTTCCAAGTCCACAAAGCACATGTAAACTGGTTGGGCAAACTCCCACGCACCCTCCAGGACCCTGTTGAGGGTGTAGAGCTGGTCCAGTGTTCCACGACCAGGACGAAAACCACACTGCTCCTCCTGAATCCGAGGTTCGACTATCCGACGGACCCTCCTCTCCAGAACCCCTGAATAGACCTTACCAGGGAGGCTTAAGAGTGTGATCCCCCTATAGTTGGAACACACCCTACGGTCCCCCTTTTTGAATAGGGGAACCACCACCCCAGTCTGCCAATCCAAGGGAACTGCCCCCGATGTCCACGCGATATTGCAGAGTCGCGTAAGCCAACACAACCCCACAACATCCAGAGCCCTAAGGAACTCAGGGCGAATCTCATCCACCCCTGGAGCCCTGCCACCGCGGAGCTTTTTAACCACCTCGGTGACCTCAGCTCCAGAGATTGGAGAGCCCGACCCAAAGTCCCCAGGCTCCGCTTCCTCAGTGGAAGACGTGCCAGTAGGATTGAGGAGGTCTTCGAAGTACTCCGCCCACCGACTCACAACATCCCGAGTTGAGGTCAACAGCACGCCATCCCCACCATAAATGGTGTTGGTCGCGTACCGCTTTCCCCCCCTGAGACGCCGGATGGTGGACCAGAATCGCCTCGAAGCCGTACGGAAGTCATTCTCCATGGCCTCTCCGTACAGCGGAGCGGTTTGCAGCCGAGTGTGATGCGGCCGGGATGAGGATCTGTTCCTCCAAATCCGAGGCCATGGTCTTGAGCCGGAAAAGGGTAGCATGCCCTCTCCGGGTCGGGGAGGAGGTCCTGCCCCAAGTGGAGGAGTTTAAGTATCTCGGGGTCTTGTTCACGAATGAGGGAAAACTGGAGCGTGAGATCGATAGGCGGATAGGTGCAGCGTCCGCAGTGAAGCGGGCGCTGTACCGGTCTGTCGTGGTGAAGAGAGAGCTGAGTCGAAAGGCAAAGCTCTCAATTTACCGATCGATCTACGTTCCCACCCTCATCTATGGTCATGAGCTTTGGGTTGTGACCGAAAGAACGAGATCTCGGATACAAGCGGCTGAAATGAGTTTTCTCCGCAGGGTGTCTGGACTCTCCCTTAGAGATAGGGTGAGAAGCTCAGTCATCCGGGAGGGACTCGGAGTAGAGCCGCTGCTTCTCCACATCGAGAGGAGCCAGTTGAGGTGGCTCGGGCATCTGGTTAGGATGCCTCCTGGACGCCTCCCTGGTGAGGTGTTCCGGGCATGTCCCACCGGGAGGAGACCCAGAGGAAGACCCAGGACACGCTGGAGGGACTATGTTTCTCGGCTGGCCTGGGAACGCCTTGGGATTCCCCCGGAGGAGCTGCTCCAAGTGGCTGGGGAGAGGGAAGTCTGGGCCTCCCTACTTAGGCTGCTACCCCCGCGACCCGACCCCGGATAAGCGGATGAAAATGGATGGATGGATGGATGGATGGATGGATGGATGGATATTCATTTTGTACTGTTACTGGAAGATTATTATTGTTTGAATTGAATATTTAAAAAAAGGGGCAGATATAATAAGATTTTATCTTCTTTCTGCTACCTTTCATTTTTTTAATATTTTGTACGTTATCATTTATGGGATTGTTTTTTGTAAAAATAAAATGAACAAATTTAATAAACATAAACAATAAACAAAAGGGATGTTATGCTTTCTAAAAATGGATCCCAAACATGTAGAGATTCAAAAGCAGTGGACTTAAAACAGACCCTTGAGGGACTCCACAGATTAACTGATTTTGCAGTGGGATCCTTTGAAGTAAAATAAACGAACGCCTTGTGTTTGCAGTTTGTGCATATACTTTTTGAATTGTGTTAAAGTTTATGTTTCTGCCCAAACGACTTCCTGTTTACTGTTTGTTCAGGCTCCAGCAGGAAGGACATTCAGCTGTTGTTTCCCAAGGAGGAGAAGATCATAGTTGAAGAAACCAGCAGCAACGGTCAAACTGTGGTAGAGGAGAGGTCAGTGAACGCAGCACGGCATTACCATGTTAATTTTTAGATGACTGTATGGCCACAGTAGACCTATTTCCTGTACTTACACGAGTACTAATAAGGTGTTGTTACATGTCTTACAATAAATAGAACGTCTTATTGCAAATTTATCGCAATCCAAAGTGTTTTTTTGTATTTAAGTTTGTATTTTGAACAAATTATTTTCATTAAAGAAATAAAAATTAATTTTCAGTAATTGTATCCCTGAAGAGGGAGCAGCTGAAAGAAACTGATTTAAAAAATATATATACGGTATATACTGTATAGATTTTCTTACTTTTTGGCTAATTTCTCTTAATTCCTGTAAACTACTTTGCAGTTGAGCAAAAAAGAAGATAAATTGTTTACATTGAATGAAACTATAATCATCCAATCAGATTCTTTTAAATTTGTGTCTCCAGGCAGAAACATGTTTGAAGCTTCATCCTCATTGGTCAGGGCTTCTCAGTCAGCAGAGAAGGCGGAGCTCAGTCTCTGCAGGAGGAGTTTGCTTAATAACTGACAGGAAAATTAACCAATCAGAATGCTGGTGTAGAGTGGGCGGGACAAAATCATGAAGCTCTGAGCCTTCAAGAAGGCCATGCAGTCCATTTTTTTGAATGTGTAAAAACTTCAAGTTCAAGTAGGGTTTATTGTCATATGCATCACATGTGGTACATGAGGTGGAACAAAATTATGTACACAGGCTCCCAGTTACATCCAACAATAGCAAAAAACAGCAGCTTGTGATGCATTTAATTACAGTCTGAACTGAAATTACATGTTGTACAGGAACGCCAGAGGTTGAGTGAGCCACAGGGGCTGCTGGGTAATCTTGGGTCAGAAATGGGTGGACTTCTTTAGATTCTGCACTCATCCCTGTAAGTTCTGATCAGCGTTGGGTTGGTGTTTTATGTTCAGATTATTGTTGGTGACTGTAAAACAAACACCATGAGTCAGATGTTCGGCCTGACGGATAAAAAGAGGGAACGCACTTCCTGTTCAGCAAGTTCCTAGATTGTAAAATGGCAAATGTCGTGATGTAATTGTACCATGGCACTGTGGTGTCTTTGACGTTAGCATCTATCATTGCTACGTTGTTACGTCCTAAATGTGGCCTAACGTCTGTAGTCATGGTTTTCCACTGTGTTAAACTAGACGAGTTATTTCTTTTCTGCAGGGGTCTGGTGGACACCGTGTACAGTCTTAGAGATGAGGTCCAGGGACTCAAACAGGTGAGTTCGATTTATGCATCTATTACCGTACTTTTTATACGTTCGATGCAAGGTGGACGTATTAGAGTCTCCGCCATATAAGCGCATCAGACCAAATATGCCTAATAAAGTGGAAAAATCCATAAATATGTTGTATCTATTATGCGTCACCGCTGACAACCTGGAAATGTGGGCCGGTGTTGTGCCAAAAATCAATGGGCTGCCAAATGATGGCTGCGGGAGCGTGCACGGGAGAACTTTAACAAGAATTTAACAAGATTAACACTTGAAAACAATTATTTGTTTGCTCAAAATTATAGTAAAGGTGTGTGTCAGTCTATCTTTTCCTTAATAAATGCACTTTGACAGTCAAATCAGCTGCATTTCAAAAGCCAACACGTGGAAGTAGGAGCGCGCAGAGGGAAGAGTCGCTGCACATTTATTTGAAATTTAACAAGATAAGCACCTAAACAATTATTTGTTTGCCCAACTTAATAGTAAAGGTGTGTCTCAGTTGAACTTTTACTTAATAAATAATACTTAATACGGTACAGGTAGTCCCCGACTTACGAACGAGTTCCGTACCTACGGGCCGTTCTTATCTTGAAAATTCGTAAGTCGGATCACATACAAAATATATATACAGTGTATATATATATATATATATATATATATATATTATAAATAAATAAATGTACAGTACTGTACAGTTACCAATCACTTAGCCTATCCTAACACAGTTTTTAAAGATGAAGGAGTGAGTTGGATTGTCTCCCTTTCACATAAAGGGAGCCTGCTAGGGAGGAGGGAGACAATTCAACTCACTCCTTAACTGTGTTAGGATAGGCTAAGTGCTTGGTACAGTACTGTACATTTATTTATTTATTATTTAAAATGTTTTATTTTTATTTTTTATGAGATGCGTTCTTAAGTCCGAAACGTCGTAAGTCGGGGGCGTTGTAAGTCGAGGAGTACCTGTACTTAATAAATGCTTTACTTAATAAATGCACTTCAATGGTCAAATTAGCTGTATTTCTCTGGGGCGACACAGCAAAATCAAGCCAATTATGCCACTTTTACCTATTACTAGGGTTGGGCATCGTTTGAATTTGAGCGATTCCGGTTCCGATTCTTTGTTTCGATTCTGATTCTTTTTGATTCTCGATCCTCGATGCCCAACCCTACCTATTACATGATACAACGGCATGCCATACTACTCTGGTGCCATCTAGCGGCTGAAAAATGGTAGTGTTCAATATTTTCAGTGAGAATGAATGAAAACGGTCATATCGCAGCCAAAAATCGGTTTATAAATATGGGAAAATCCATAAATACGTCGCTTTGGCGTATGAATCATAGGATATGCAAATTATGCAAAAAAACTGTGACTTATACAGCTAAAAATACAGTAATATTTTGTCAATAGATGTATTAATGTTCTCTGGTTTCAGTCCAAAAGTTCAGTTGGCTCTTCCGTTTCTTTGTCTCACTGTCATTGTTCGCTCGTTCATTTCTCCAGGACAACAAGAGGATGAAAAGGACCCTGGAAGAAGAACAGCGAGCCAGAAAAGAGCTGGAGAGGATTGTCCGGAGAGTTCTGAAGAGCATGAACGACCCGACCTGGGACGAGACTAATCTCTGAAACCGGCTTCTGACTTCCTGACGACAGAACGAAGAGGACTGTCCAAACTGTGTGGACAGAAGCACGTCCATGACCCTGAATTTAACGTGTGCCAAACAGTGGACCAAGAGGAACTCCTGCCACCTTTTAGCGAAGTCACCTTATAATGTTTGCAGCCATGCCGTCTGGCCTCTCACTCCACCAGGACTGTATTTTATAAACTGCTGGTGCACAGCTGAGGGAGTTATACCAGAGACACTGAAGATGTTATGATTTAAACCTCTGTGATACTTGAACAAATGTCCCAGCTACTCATTCCCATGTTCATTAGTTTTGTCTCGATTCAATAAACTAACTCCCAACGGCACCATTTGAAACTGCTTCACCACCAGTTTGAGAGACAGAGCCACAAAACTGGAAAATTCTGTTTGATTTACCTGAAAAGTTCGATGAAAGTCTTGAATGTATCAAGGCAAAGACATCTCATTAGAAGACCTCAGGGCTTAACATGACCCAACACCGCCAGCGCAAGATTAACCGCCATTTTTAATTTCACGGTTGAAGCAATCGTTTTTGGTGCTTTGAAACTTTGAATGAGCTCGTCCTGTGGAGCTGCTGCAGGCCGGCCTGGCTGGACTGTTTGATGTCAAACTGTCCCTCCTCTGGTGTGTCCTCCTGGACGAGACTTTTTAAAATGTTTCTCTCTGGTTGTGCTCCAACTTTGTTGGTCATCGGTCATCTTCAGGGTCGCCACAGCGAGTCCTCTTCTATTCCTGTCCTCTGCTTCCACTGTCCTCCCTCTAACTACCTCCATCTCCTCTCTGTCTTCATCCATATATCTCCTCTTCATCTTTTTCCTGGCAGCTGCATTTCTAACATCATTCTACCGATATACCCACTGTCCCTCCTCTGGACATGTCCAAACCACTGTCCCTCCTCTGGACATGTCCAAACCACTGTCCCTCCTCTGGACTTGTCCAAACCACTGTCCCTCCTCTGGACATGTCCAAACCACTGTCCCTCCTCTGGACATGTCCAAACCACTGTCCCTCCTCTGGACATGTCCAAACCACTGTCCCTCCTCTGGACATGTCCAAACCACTGTCCCTCCTCTGGACATGTCCAAACCACTGTCCCTCCTCTGGACATGTCCAAACCACTGTCCCTCCTCTGGACATGTCCAAACCACTGTCCCTCCTCTGGACATGTCCAAACCACTGTCCCTCCTCTGGACATGTCCAAACCACTGTCCCTCCTCTGGACATGTCCAAACCACTGTCCCTCCTCTGGACATGTCCAAACCACTGTCCCTCCTCTGGACATGTCCAAACCACTGTCCCTCCTCTGGACATGTCCAAACCACTGTCCCTCCTCTGGACATGTCCAAACCACTGTCCCTCCTCTGGACATGTCCAAACCACTGTCCCTCCTCTGGACATGTCCAAACCACTGTCCCTCCTCTGGACATGTCCAAACCACTGTCCCTCCTCTGGACATGTCCAAACCACTGTCCCTCCTCTGGACATGTCCAAACCACTGTCCCTCCTCTGGACATGTCCAAACCACTGTCCCTCCTCTGGACATGTCCAAACCACTGTCCCTCCTCTGGACATGTCCAAACCACTGTCCCTCCTCTGGACATGTCCAAACCACTGTCCCTCCTCTGGACATGTCCAAACCACTGTCCCTCCTCTGGACATGTCCAAACCACTGTCCCTCCTCTGGACATGTCCAAACCACTGTCCCTCCTCTGGACATGTCCAAACCACTGTCCCTCCTCTGGACATGTCCAAACCACTGTCCCTCCTCTGGACATGTCCAAACCACTGTCCCTCCTCTGGACATGTCCAAACCACTGTCCCTCCTCTGGACATGTCCAAACCACTGTCCCTCCTCTGGACATGTCCAAACCACTGTCCCTCCTCTGGACATGTCCAAACCACTGTCCCTCCTCTGGACATGTCCAAACCACTGTCCCTCCTCTGGACATGTCCAAACCACTGTCCCTCCTCTGGACATGTCCAAACCACTGTCCCTCCTCTGGACATGTCCAAACCACTGTCCCTCCTCTGGACATGTCCAAACCACTGTCCCTCCTCTGGACATGTCCAAACCACTGTCCCTCCTCTGGACATGTCCAAACCACTGTCCCTCCTCTGGACATGTCCAAACCACTGTCCCTCCTCTGGACATGTCCAAACCACTGTCCCTCCTCTGGACATGTCCAAACCACTGTCCCTCCTCTGGACATGTCCAAACCACTGTCCCTCCTCTGGACATGTCCAAACCACTGTCCCTCCTCTGGACATGTCCAAACCACTGTCCCTCCTCTGGACATGTCCAAACCACTGTCCCTCCTCTGGACATGTCCAAACCACTGTCCCTCCTCTGGACATGTCCAAACCACTGTCCCTCCTCTGGACATGTCCAAACCACTGTCCCTCCTCTGGACATGTCCAAACCACTGTCCCTCCTCTGGACATGTCCAAACCACTGTCCCTCCTCTGGACATGTCCAAACCACTGTCCCTCCTCTGGACATGTCCAAACCACTGTCCCTCCTCTGGACATGTCCAAACCACTGTCCCTCCTCTGGACATGTCCAAACCACTGTCCCTCCTCTGGACATGTCCAAACCACTGTCCCTCCTCTGGACATGTCCAAACCACTGTCCCTCCTCTGGACATGTCCAAACCACTGTCCCTCCTCTGGACATGTCCAAACCACTGTCCCTCCTCTGGACATGTCCAAACCACTGTCCCTCCTCTGGACATGTCCAAACCACTGTCCCTCCTCTGGACATGTCCAAACCATCTCAGTCTGGCCTCTCTAACTTTATCTCCCAGTTGTTCAACATGTGCTGTACCTCTGATGATCTCATTCCTGATCTTATCCATCCTTGTCACTCCTAAGGAGAACCTCAGCATCTTCATTTCTGACACTTCCAGTTCTTTCTCCTGTCTTTTTGTCAATGACACTGTCTCCAGACCATACAACATAGCTGGTCTCACCACTGTCTTGTAAACTTTTCCTTTGACCTTTGCTGACATCTTTTTGTCACAAATCACTCCTGAAACTTTTCTCCATCCGCTCCATCCTGCCTGGACTCTCTTCTTCACCTCTTTACCACATTCCCCATTTTCCTGGACAGTGGACCCCAAGTACTTGAAGTCCTGCACCTTTGTGACCTCTGCTCCTTGTAGCCTCACTGTTCCACTGGCCTCCCTCTCATTCACACACATGTACTCTGTCTTACTACGGCTGACTTTCATTCCTCTTCTTTCAAGTGCATACCTCCACCTCTCTGGGCTCTCTTCCACCTGTTCCCTGTTCTCACCACAGATCACAATGTCATCGGCAAACGTTTGTTGGTCACAAAAAAAATGCAGGAAAGAAAAACGGATTATTTACAAGAAGAACAGCAGAGACGCCATCGTTGTAGTTTATTTCTTCATTTAATTTTGTAAAGTAGATGCACTTTTATCCAACTAAAGCCACAAACAGGAGCTTTGTGTGGCAGATGTCAACCACCAAGCAACAGGGTTTGATCTTGAAACACAATTTCTTGACAAACACTATTTTCAGGAGCATAAAGTAATTTTAAAGATGGGCTAAACTGCAAGTTTGTTTGAAACACTTAAAACAGACTTTAAACAATCAAACTGCTTCAGCTCTTGTTGAGGTTTGGAAGAAGTGAACTCTGTACAATAAAAAAACAAAATAAACCGCATTTATTCATTTCTAGTCCTAACGTGACTCGTTCCAGAGGTAAACACAAGAAGTCTGTTCATTGCACCTTTTTTTCTCAAAATCAAAGTTAAAGCAATACAGCGCAGGACAATTTGTGTATTTATGATGTCTTTTCACTGCATATTTTAAAATGTTTTCTAATTTTTTAATATAATTTTTACTGTTTTTGCTCTTGTTTTCTACTTGACCTGGCTCAATGCAGAGATTTGTACAGATAAGCATCCAAAGTTGCGTCCTAATGAGGAAAACCTTGAATCTTCTAACTTCAGAACCTCATCTGTACGTTGTAATACACCGAGATTAGAACCATATTTGTGTTAGTTAAATACTGTTGATGACTGGCAATGTGTTTACCTGTGGCTGATGTAAACACGTGTTCAGATGTTACATCGATGAAGGCTATTAGATTAGTTACCGTGACAAAAGCCTCTTTATTTAATCTATCCATATGTCTGATTATAAATAAAATGGTGAATTAAACTCAGCCTCCAGTGAATTTTTTTTATCTTTGTGATAATACATAAGGAGTTCAGCCTTTAGTAGATATTAAATTCTTGCTCAGCTCGCCAAAATACAAACACCTAGCGTTGAAACGGACATCCCAGATCCCACACTGAAGGTCTTGGCCTGAAGACGCCAACAGAACAACATCATCTGCATAAAGCAGAGATTGGACCCTGATGTTCCCAA